>CAUYON010208051.1:0-11877 GCA_963573935.1 Arctocebus calabarensis
AATGTCTTTATATAGTGATCAAGGAAATGCCATGAAGGATATCTGTAACAGTATGATCAAAATATTTCTGAATGTATATGAATCGTGCCCTGTGATTGCACCAATGTACAGAATTATGATTCAATAAAATTATTAAAAAAATAAAAAAAATAAAAAAATAAAAAAATAAATAAAAAAAAATAAATTGTGCTGGGAGAATTTGATATCCACATGTAGGAGAAGAACCCTAGAGCCCTATCTTTCACCACATACACAACCAACCCTAGATAGATTAAATATTTAAATATAAGACCCAAAATTAAGTAATTATTTGATGAAAACAGGAAAACACTTCAGGATGTTGGTTTAGTGATGACATTATGGTTAAGAGATATCAACAGTACAAAGGGAAAAAATGGGATGATATTAAACTAAAAATCCTCTGTACAGCAAAGCTTGTAACTGTTGAATGGGAAAAAAGATTTGCAAATTACTCATCTGACAAAGGACTAGATATTTAGAATATAAAAAAAAAACTTAGCAGTAAAAATAATAATAATCCCCTAATAATAATAATAAACAGTGGGGATTCCTCATAAAGAAGATATGCAAATTACCAACAGATATATTAAAAAAAAATTCAACATTAATCATCGGAGAAATGTAAATCAGAACAACAATGAGGTATCATTTTACCCCATTTAGAAAAGCTAGCATTCAAACGACAAAAAAGAATAAATGCTGGCAAGAATGTGGAGAAGAAAGAACTCTTATACTAACTCTTATGTACCATCGGTGAAAATGTAACCTCTGTGGAGAACAGTATAGAAAGTTCTCAAAAAAAAAATAGAAATAGAACTATGATACAATCCAGCAATCCCACTTCTGAGCATTTATCCAAAGGAAAGAATTCAACATGTCAAGGAGACACTTGATTCACTCCTTGGTTGTAGCTCTATTCACAACAGCAAAGATATAGAATCAACCTGAATGTTCATCAGTGGATGGATGACTAAAAATATACGACATGTCTACATAACGAAATACTATTCGGCCATAAAAAAGAATGAAATCCTTTCAATGGCAGCGGCATGGATGAAACTGAAGGTCATTTTTTGAAGTGAAAAAGCCAGAAACAGAAATACAAACTTCACATGTTCTTATACAGGGTAGAGCAATGTTTTATCTCATGGAGGTTCAGAGTATCGTCACCGATAGCACAGGCTGAGAAGGCTGCGTGAGTTAAAGGTTGCACACAATTAGAGGAAGGTGTAACTTCCAACATTCAGTAGCACAGCAGGAGGACAATGGTTAACAACGATGCATTTTTTTCCAAATAGCTAGAAGAGGGGACTTGAAATGTTCCCAACATACAGAAGTTCAACATTCAACATGACGGTTACCCGAACACCCTGACTTAATCCTTACATATTCTATTCATGTAACAATACATGCATGCATCCTATTAATATGTAAAATATTCTGCAGTGATAGAAATGAACAAATAGATTTAAATAAGCCGTATGTTTATAATTTATTCTCAGGTGGTTCATAAAAAAAGGTGTGCATGAGAGAGAGAGACAGAATGTGACGAAACACATACAGCTAGTAAAGTAGGAAAAGTGCACACAGACAGATACAGGGGTGTTCATCTTATTTTTACATTTTTGAAAAGTTTCTATAACTTTGAAATTATATCAAAATAAAAACACTACTAAAAAATCAAGGAAAATTTAAAGCAATGCATTTTGAGAACTACTTTTTAAAAGTTAAGTGATAAAGTGGACTATGGCAAAGTGAAAATTGAAATACTGACATAGAAGATAAACTCAGTAATAGGACATAGAAGATAATAACAGTAAATACAAAGGAAGATAAAAACCTATTAAAACAATTGAAAAAAATACAAAACTTCGTTTAAAGAGGATCTAACACCAAGAAAATAAGTTTCTCAGCAGGAGAATACCAAAGGGAAAGGAGAAGCAATTCAAAGATATCAAAACTGCAAGTTTCTCTGAAAATAAGGCGTACCTTATTCAACAGACTGAAAGGGAATCCTGCATTCTAAAAACTGTTGAATTATTTACACTGAAACACAATTCTAGTCCAGTTACTGAATTTCAAGTATTAAGGAAAAAATCCTCTAAGCATTCAGTCAGGAAGGAAGCCTAGGGGACGGGTGGAGAGAGAGGGAAAGAGAGAGAGAGATAAAATCAAGGTGGCCTGAGATAACTTCACAGCAGAATTCAGACCCAGAATATGGCGAATAGGTATGTGAGTGACCCAGAGACACATCACACCCAGCCAATTTTCCTTTTAAATATAAAAGCAGCAGGCATTTTCAAACATAACAGAACTCAGGTAATAAAGCTATGGTGACCCTACCTATAGGGAAAAATTATTTGACAATAATTCAACAAAATATAAGTTAAATGGAAAAACTGTGATAAAATGCTAACTAGCACCATCTTCAGGGTCAGAAGACGAAGGAAAAATGTCTACTCAGGGCAGAGGAAAGGAAATTGCCATCCACCCAATACCTAGTTAATGTGCCAATTGGCTATAAAAATAAAAGACACTATCAACATAATCAAACATTCTAGAGAAGAATCAAGGCTCAACACTGTAAAGTTATGGGGAAGAAATGCTGGCAATGAGCATTTATTTAATCCATACAAATGTTCACTAAGAAAAAAAAGAAAAGAAAAGGGAACCTTAACAAAATAAGGAATTATCACAGAGATGTATTCAATACTGTCTAGATTAGCAGGAGGATGTAAAAAATAAATAATTAAGTGAGTCCTCATCTTTTATTATAGGGATTTAATCAGCACTGTCTAAAACCAAAGCCCGGGGTGGGGGAAATGGTGCCTAGAGGCAGCAGCCCACTCCCCAGGAAGAAGGGGACGGTGCAGGCGGCTGCCCGTGCAGATGGCTCTTCTCTGAAGCAACATTGTGAAATCACTGAAAAGTCATACAGAACACTCAGTGTGGAAACAAGGTGACAAGATGATACAACAAGGTCAGAGAGCGTGAGGGGACGCCAGCACTGCAGAGTGGGCGGGTTCAGTCCAACTGTACAGTCCAAGTTGAACTGCAGGACAGCTCCCACCCCCGCACTCCCCAGACAGACCCCTTACCTAGTTAGACCAGGGACCTGCCTGGAGTCTGCAGAGACGGTCCACCAGACAATTGGCATGATGGAGACTGGTCAACAGCTAAATCCATCCTGAAATCTCAGGTGCACCCTGCCAAGTCTACACTGGAGTGAGGAGAGAGTGCATTGATTTGTGGCTTCCCTGAACCGCACCATGGAACTTGAAGATAAGCCCTTTTCCTGTAGACCTCGATGGAATCAGAGATAGGAATTAAGCAGAGCGCAGCAGGCTCCAACCTGGAAAGCTTTAAGTGATTGCTTCAGCTGGTCCTGGGTGGGGCTACGACCTCTGCCCACCTGATCTGGCATCCATGAGGCCCCTGTGCCTGCAGCCAGGATTGTAGCTCATTCAGCCCTGATTCTGCTCTCTAGACCCCAGCTGCCTCCTGCCTGCTTGACTGTGATCCTGGCCGTCCTGCTCAGATTGACCCACCATCTACACAGCCCTGATTCTGGCTAAGAAGCCTGGAAGGTTTGCTTCCAAGCGCACCCCAGGCCTGACTCTGAGACTCTCATGCTAGGAACAGTAGCTCCAACCTTGGGGCTTTGGGTGGCTATTTCAGCAGGTCTTGAGAGGAGTGTGGGGAGCTCTGTGGCCCCCGCACGTCAGGGCTGACCTCTGCCTACCTGACTTGACATCCACTGGGCGCCTGTGCCTGTGTAACAGCCTGTCGCTTGCTTGGCCTCAACTCTGCGCTATAGGCCCCAACTCCACCCTTCGGATAGGATCAGTCTCACCAACTGTACAGCCCTCCTAGCTCAGAGGCCCTGCTCAGAAGCTCTATTTCCAGGCCCTCCCAGGCCTGGCTCTGAGGCTCTCCTGCACGGGCGCGACTGGCTCTGAGGCTTTGCGTGACCACTTTGGAATGTTCCTGTGTGGAACAAACAAATCCCAAAACTAGCAGAAGAAAAGAGAAACCAAGATCAAAGCACAACTAAATGAAACTGATAATAAAAGAAATATTCAGAAGATTAATGAAGCAAAAATGTGGTTCTTTGAAAAGGTAAACAAAATCGACAGGCCTTGACTAGAGTAACCAGAAGCAGAAAAGAAAGGACTCTGAAAGCTCAGTCAGAAATGGGAAGTGTGGGCATTCTTCCTTCCCTCTGTGGGACGTGTGCCATGGTCTTGCTCCTTTTTCTCACCCCGACCTTCCCCTTCATCACTCACTGCTCTTTCTCTTCTCTTTCCCCCTTCTCTCTTTCTAATATAAAAAAAACTTATAATTTTATGTCCTAAAAAAAGGAATGAGAATTATAAAGCACAACTACTACCACAGAAATACAAAATATCATTTCTGAGTACTATAAAAGTTTCTATGCATATGAACTTGGAACATAGAGGAAATGGGAAAATTCCTAGAAATGCACAGCCTCCCTAGGAATAATTAGGAAGAAATATAAAGCTTGAGCAGACCAAGAGCAAGCACCAAAACTGAAGCAACAAATAAAAAAATAATAAAAAATAAAAAAACCTTCCAACAAAAAGATTTCCTGATTAAATGGTTTCACATCTGAATTTTACAGACCTACAAAGGATTAGTATCTATGCTGAAAAAATTATTTATTATGAATGAGAAGGAAGGAACCTGCCTCAAAAGACATTACAAAATCGATATTGCCTTGATATCAAAGCCAGAAAAGGACAAGAACAAAAGGCTACAAACCAGCGGTTCGCAACCTATGGTCACAATCCCTTTGGGGACTGAACGACCCTGTCACAGGGTCACCTCAGACCATCCTGCATAGCAGATATTTACATTACGATTCATAACAGTAGCAAAATTACAGCGTTGAAGGAGCAACGAAAATAATTTTATAGTTGGGGGTCACAACATCATGAGGAACTGTATTAAAGGGTCGCAGCATTAGGAAGGTTGAGAACCACTGCTAGAGACCAATATTCCTGATGAATATAGATGCAAAGATTCTCGATAAAATTCTTACAAAATGAATTCTGTTACATATCGAAATATTATCCACCTTGACCAAATGGGCTTTATCCCAGAGTTATAGGATGGTTCAACATATTCAAATAAATAAATGTAATTTACTGCATAAATTGAAGCAAAAAAAAACAAAAGACCATATGATCCTCTTAACTGATGCAGAAAAAGCATTTGACAAAATTCAGAACCTTTTATGGCAACAACACTTAACAAAATAAGCATAGATAAAACTTACCTCAAAATTATAAAAGTGACATTTGACAAACCACAGTCAACATCACACAGAAAGGGGAAAGTGAAAGCATTCCCTCTAAGAACCGCAGCCGTACAAGGTCACCCACTGTCACCACATTGACTGAGCATAGCTCTGGCACTCTCAGAGCAGTCAGACAAGAGAAGGAAATCAGGGGCATCCAAATCAAGACAGAACAGACCAAATTATCACTCTTTCCTGACAATATGATTTTAATGTGTCGAAAACCCCAAACATTCTGCCAAGAGACTCCTGGAATTGATACATTTAGCAAAGTCTCAGGTTACAAAATCAATATATACAAATAGTAGTATTTATATATGCAACAGCAGTCAAACAAAGAACCAAATCAAAGACTCCATAGCTTTTAACTCATCAACAAGGAAAATCAAATATCTAGGAATATATTTTTAAAAGGAGGTGAAAGATGTCTATAGGGAGAACTACAATATACCAAGAAAGAAAACTTCAGATGCTGCAAACAGATGGGAAAATGTAACATGTTCGTGGATTGGCAGAATCAACATTGTTGAAATGTCTACACCACCCAAAGTGATTTAAATGTTCCATGCATTAAAATACTGACATCATTTTTTTCACAGATACAGTAAAAAATAGTTCTACATTTCATATAGAATCATAAAAGACCCCAAACAGCCACAGCTACCATAATCAATAAGAAAAAACTTGGAAGGCATCCCTTTAAACACTTTAAGCTATACAACAAAGTTATGGTAACCAAACAGTATGGTATTGGCACAAAAACAGAGGCATATATCTCTGGATCAGATAGAAAACTATCTTATATTTCCCCTGATCTTTGACAAAGCAGACAAAAAAAAAATCACTGAGGGGAAGAACCCCTATTTAATAAATGATGCAGGGGCAATTGGGTAGCCACATAAAGAAAACTGATACAGATTCTACTACTATCCCCTCTCACAATATTTAAGTCTTGATGGATAAAGACTTAAATCTAAGACATGAAACTTTAAGAATTCTGGAAGAAAATCTTGAGAAGAATCTTATAGGCATCAACTTAGGCAAACAATTTATGAAGAAGACCACAAAGGTAATTACAGCAATAACAAAAATTAGCAAATGAGACTTGATTTGAAAGCTTCTGCACAGCCAAGGAATCAATCGACAGAGTGAATAGACAACCTACACATGGGAGAAAATATTTGTAAGCTACACATCCCATAAAGGACTGATAACCATAATCTATAAGGAATGTTATCGAATCAGCAAGAGAAAATCAAACCCCACAAAAAAGTGAGAAAAAGACATGAAGAGAAACTTATGTCAAGACAATTTATTAACGGTCAATAAGCATATGAAAAATACTCAACATCTCTAATCAACAGGGAAATGCAAATCAAAACCATGAGATATCACCTAACTCTAGTAAGAATAGCTCTAAACAAAAAGTCTCAGAACAGCGGTTTGGATGCAGAGAGAAAGGAACTCTTTGGGTAGATATTTACAGAATAAATTCATGGGGAGTATAAATATATTTTCATAAAATTACTGCATCTTTCCTTCAATCTATCCATTATTCTAACAATGTATTCTTATATATACATTTATGATATATAAAGACATTTTGAATGATGCTCATTAAATGTTAATAATTATTATTTTCAGATTTTGTGGGGGCTTTTGGTTTCTTTTGTGTGTGTTTTGTACTGCTTGACATTTTTTAAACAAATATGTATCATTTCAGAAAAATAGTGAAGTCATTATTCTAAGTTCAAAGAAGGAGACCACTACCAGGAAAAAAAAAAAAAAGAAAGAAGGAAAAAAGAAAAAGAAAGAGGAAATGTGAAATACACAGGACCAGAGAATTTTCCAGCCTATGCCTTGAATCTGCATCTGGCTTCTTCCTCGCTGGGTGAGCTGAATTCCTGATGAAAATAGAAGGATCACTTTTCCTGATGCTTCATTACTGAGCTAGACTTGCATGTTCAAAAATATGGTTGCTATTTGCTAGATGATGTTCATTAAGGTTAGAAATAAACCACATCAGTGTAATTTCTCCTTAAGCTGTGGTCTGACAGCTGACAATACCAGCATTACCTGGGTAGCTTGTTAGCTGTGCAGAATCTCACTGCATCATCAGACATAAGGAATCTGAATCTGCATTTTAATAAGATCCCCTAAAGAACTGTGTATACATCGAGGCCAGAAAAGTGGCGCTTTAAAAAAGATGTTAAGCTCAATTCTCAAGCAGTATTGGATGATGGCTTTCATAAAAATAGGGGAGCTAACCCTTCACTGGGTTTGTAGAAAGGATAGAAACATTTTCTTCTGCTTCCATCATGGTCCTCATGCCACGGTTCAGCTGTGTGTTACGTAGGCCACGGAGACCACCTCTGATGGGACCAGGCCTCCACACAGCTTTATAACATTTTCAGGGTGACATTAGGATACACAAGAAAGCAGACACAAAAAAATAATTGAGGGTTAAAGAGACAAAGGGGATGTCTTTTTTCTTTGTTTGCTTCTCATAGTAGAATGCAAAGAATCAGGCAGAAGGCAGAGTTAACAAGTTAACATTAATGACAATGAAAAAATACCATTACCTGAAAGGTTTCTCAGCCCATTTAATTCTTTTTCCAAACTGTCTAAGGTTTGCTGATCAGCAGTGTCATCTAAGAAGGGCTCATACCGGTCACTGCTGTCAATATATTCAATTTCTGAAATTTCCGAAGCAGCTCTGGATAGTGACCGAGCGGCTGCACTCCTTGATCTGAGATGAGAGGGTGAAAGGCAGCTGGAGCTTCTTTTAACAGAGCTCAAAAGTGGTAAATTCACTGTTGAAGGTCTCCACGGTTTCTGGCCTAAAAGGAAAAGTGTGAAATTTGAAATCAACTTTTTAAAACTTGAAATGAGTATTTTTAAAGATGCAGAACACCAGCCCCCTGCACAAGGAGCATTTAAGTTCACGCAACAGAGTTTATGAGAAAATCTGCCTTTGATTATCATGCATTCTAGTTAATCATAATTTCTTAATCTCAGTTATTTTCCCAATGTCATAAGGAGCACTTCTTACTAATTATTTTTTGTATTTTTTTCTGCAGTCAGGAAAAAAAGGAGAAACCACTTTTCATATTAGCTAAAGCAAACTGTAAACCAGGTAAGCTCCAGACAAACAACACATAATTTTATAATCTAACTTGACGCTGAGCACTGAGCCATGTGTCTGAATTCTAGGGCAATATCACACTACATCTTGGAAAAGAAATCCACAAAAAAGGACTCTATAAGACCTGGTGAACCAGTTTACTTGATGGTGTGTGATTTTTTCTTGTATGATATTTAAGAAATGGAGACAAGAGAGGTCAAGGTGCAAAACCTGGTGAATTTTTAGACAAATACAGGTTTTAAAGAACTTGAGATCGTATCTCCAATTTCCCTAAAAATGAGCTCCCTGCCTGCTGTAGGAGAGGGCACGGTGTGGACACGTCCCCAAAGTCAGGTGCACACCAGGTGACTGCACTGTTCCACCTGGCAGGGACAGCCTGGTGTCCTTCTGTTTTAAAGGCTGACTTTGGGGGCGCCTGTGGCTCAAGTGGCTAAGGCACCAGCCTCATATACCTGAGCTGGCAGGTTCGAATCCAGCCGGGGCCTGCCAAACAATAACGACGGCTGCAACCAAAAAATGGCTGGGTGTGGGGAGGCAGAGAGAGGAGACTTGCTTGAGCCCAGGAATTGGAGGTTGCTGTGAGCTGTGATGCCACAGCACTCCCCGGTTGGCAGCTTGAGGCTCTGTCTCAAAAAAAAAAAAAAAGAAAAGAAAAGGCTGACTTGGTTGTTTCCTTCAACATGCATGTTTTTTCCACAGTAGGAAAAAATAACTTCTTCAAATCTTACACTGATACAATGTAACTAGTTTATAAATTTTGTTATTTCTTGCAAAAGATTGCTCAATAAGAACAAGGTAATTTTCAAAGTATTAATTAAAAAATTCCCATGGAATATTATATGGCCATGAAAAGACCTCTTTTATGTTTACATGGATGGAGCTGGATCATATTTTTCTTAGTAAAGTATCTCAAGAATGGAATAAAAAGTATCCAATGTACACAGTACTATTATGAAACTAATATATAATCACCCACACATTCATATGAATGATAAAACACAATTATAGCCCAGAAAGAAGGAGAGAAGAGGAGGGTGAGGGGAGGGGAGTGGCCGGGTGGAGGGAGGGTAATCGGTGGGACTTCACCTATTGTACATATTGCATTGGTACATGTCAAATTTATTGAGAGTGGAGTCTAAATGTCTTAACACAACGAATTAATGAGGTGAAGTCTATGTTAACCAGTTTTATGTAAGCATTCCAAATTTTATATAAAATCAGTACTCTGTACCCCATAAATGTGGTAATATACACAGTTATGATCTAATAAAATACATAAATAAATAAACAAAAATAAAAAATTGTGCAAGTGAATTTTTTCAATGTACTGAATCATTGTTCTGATTTAAATGAATACATTTATAGTAATTATAGTTTGTAAGGTAACTTTTGCATTTCCCTAATATTAATACAAACTGATTTTGTGTAAAATATCTCATTCTTTTTTTTGGTAGAGACAGAGTCGCACTTTATCACCCTCAGTGGAGTGCCGAGGCATCACAGCTCATAGCAACCTCCAACTCCTTGGCTTATGTGATTCTCTTGTCTCAGCTTCCCTAGTAGCTGAGACTACCAGTGCCCGCCACAATGTCCAGCTATTTTTTGTTGCAGTTTGGCCGGGGCTGGGTTTGAACCTGCCACCCTCGGTATATGGGGCCAGTGCCCTACCCACTGAGCCACATGTGCCACCCTAAAATATCACATTCTTTAAAGTGCAATATGATTATTAAAACCAAGATTTGGCTGAAAATATGTTAAGTAACATTATGCCCACTCTATTGACTCAAAGGAAAATGTAAAATTCAAAAGGTGAACGGCTAGGCACAGTGCCTCAGGCCTGTAATTCCAGCACTCTGGGAGGCTGAGGAGGGTAGATTGCTTGAGCTCAGGAGTTTGAGACCAGCTTGAGCCAGAGCAAAACCCATCTCTACTAAAAATAGTCAGGTGCTGTGGCAGATGCCTGTAGTCCCAGCTATTTGGGAGGCTGAGGCAAGAGAATTGCTTAAGCCCAAGAGTCTGAGGTTGCTGTGAGCTGTGATGTCACAGCACTCTACCCAGGGTGACAAAGTGAGATTCTGTCTCAAAACAAAAACAAAACAAAAAGGTAAATGCAGGTAGTCATTGTGTCTTAAACATTTAATAACTATTAGTTTGCTCTTTTTTTAACTTAAAAAGTCTGCTTTGCACATCACTAATACCCTAAGAAGAATCTGAACACTGTACATAATTATTCAAGCAATTAAAACTGACTAGGGTAAGTTCCAAAGGTCATCGATTTTTAAAGAACATTTAAAGAACATTTATTTTTTAAAAATAATTATTGTTGGAATGGAATCATGGATAAATGAAAATAAGATTCTGATGAGCTTTGTGCCTGTGCTCAGAGACAATTCTGGACAAAAAAAAAAAAACACTGATTTAAATATGCCTGTTTTAAAAAATATATAAAAGTATCCCTAGGGCTCATTTTGATAACTGGAATTTGGAAGTGGTTTCCTCTGTTACCTATCATCTGTAGAGTTAGTGCTTGACTCAGCTTTTTCCAGTCAATTTGCCGTCCCACGTAATGAAGCGGGGGCGGGGGCAGGGGCAGCAATGGCAGCAGCCCAGGTCGGGGAGTGTCCGACGTCCACCATAGGAACAGAGAGCTCTAGATCTATAGAGAGAGCCACACTCCTGCCTCTGTATTATAATATGCCTCAGTCATGGTAAAACTTAAAGAAATTTAGAACTCTTATTTTTTAAAAAGCAAGATGTTGTTACTAAAGACTGGACTTAAAAAGTCTGCTTTTGAACGTACAAAGCAAAAGAGCAGGTAACAGGACTCAGCCGCCCTTCAGAAAATCAGACGCACGCAGCTGCCTGCTGAGCTCTCACAGCATCCGATGGCCACAGCAGTTAACATTCATTGACCACCTGGGAAAAAGTGCACCCCAAAGGGTCAGGCTTGTCCTGGACACACAGCAGAGACAGGCCACTTGCCTTTGTGGAGACAGCCCCAAAGTGTAAGGTAAAGAAACCAGAACACAGTCAGAGATAAAGGAGGGTTTGATTTGACCCTTCATTTTATTTGTTTATTGCTTGTTACTCTTTCAGGTCATTCTATAATTCTCTGTGATATTTAATGCACAAGTGTATTACTGTCATTGCTAAGGTTATGATTCAAAAGACTAGTACTCTTACATGTAACTTTGGCATTAGATGAATTATATTAATAATTACAGCAATGTGATTTTTGGATCATATTTTCATTTTTTTTTTTTTTGAGACAGAGCCTCAAGCTGTCACCCTGGGTAGAGTGCTGTGGCATCACAGCTCACAGCAACCTCCAATTCCTGGGCTCAAGCGAGTCTCTTGCCTCCGCCTCCCAAGTAGCTGGGACTACAGGCGC
>CAUYON010208054.1:0-11183 GCA_963573935.1 Arctocebus calabarensis
CACCTGTAGTCCCAGCTACTTGGGAGGTGAAGGCAGGAGACTCGCTAGAGCCCAGGAATTGGAGGTTGCTATGAGCTGTGATGCCACGGCACTCTATCCAGGGTGACAGCTTGAGGCTCTGTCTCAAAAAAAAAAAAAAAAGAAAGAAATTTGGTTCTGTGGGTTGGGCACAGTGGCTCATGCCTGTAATCCCAGCACTCTGGGAGGCTGAGGCAGGTGGATTGCCTGAGTTGGCTGAGTGCCAGCCTGAGCTAGAGTGAGACCCCCCCACTAAAAATAGCCAGGTTTTGTGACAGGTGCCTATAGTCCCAGCTACTCAGGAGGCTGAGGCAAGAGAATCGATTGAGCCCAAGAATTTGAGGTTGTGGTGAGCTATTAACCACGGCACTCTACAGAGGGTGACAAAATGAAATTCTTTGTCTCAAAAAAAAAAAAGGGTGGCGCCTGTGGCTCAAAGGAGTAGGGCGCCAGCCCCATATACCAGAGGTGGTGGGTTCAAACCCAGCCCCAGCCAAAAAGAAAAAAAAAAAAGGTGGTTAATCTCAGAAACCATTAGAAATAAATAATGAAAAAAAAATTGGGGGGGCGGCACCTGTGGCTCATCGAGTAGGGTGCCGGCCTCATATACTGAAGGTGGCGGGTTCAAACCCAGCCTCTGCCGAACTGCAAAACAGAAAAATTGGCGGGCATTGTGGCAGGTGCCTGTGGTCCCAGCTACTCGGGAGGCTGAGGCATGAGAATCGCCTAAGCCCAGGAGTTGGAGGTTGCTGTGAGCTGTGTGACGCCATGGCACTCTACCCAGGGCGATAAGGTGAGTCTCTGACTCTACAAAAAAAAAAAAAAATTAGGCTTAGCACCTCTTGGTCAGTGAGTAGAGCAATGGCCACATACACTGAGGCTGGCAGGTTCTGAGGCTGGCAGGTTCCGAGCCTGGCCGGGGCCTGCTAAACAACAATGATAACTGCAACAAAAAAATAGCCAGGCGTTGCGGCTGGTGTCTATAGTCCCATTTACTTGGGATGCTGATGCAAGAGAATCGTTTCAGCCTAAGAGTTTGAGGTTGCTATGAGCTGTGACGCCATGGCACTCTACCCAGGGCAATATAGACTCTATCTAAAAAAAATTAAAATAAAAAAAAAATAGAGTCTTGCTCTGTCACCCAGGCCGAAGTGCAGGGGCATGATCGTAGCTTACTCCAGCTGGGCTTGAGTGATCCTCCTATTTCTGCCTCCCAAAATGCCCAAATAATTTTTTTTTTCTTTTCTTTTTGGCAGTTTTTGGTCAGGGTCAGGTTTGAACCCACCACCTACAGTATATGGGGCCAGCACTCTACTCCTTGAGCCACAGGCACCACTCAAGCCCAACTAATTTTTGTTTTTGTTTTTTGTAGAAATAGGGTCTCACTATGTTGCCCAGGCTGCTCTGAACTCCTAAATTCAACTAACGCTCCCACCTTGGCCTCCTAGAGTGCTGAGATTACAGCCGTAAGTCACCACATCCAGCTAGCTCACTTTTTCATAATAGACAACAAGTCAGAATCCATTTCAAGGAATATATATACAAACCCACAGGAGGCTGGGAAATACTTGGCTACAGATAAATTCTTACATCTGGTAAGAATAATCTCTTAAGGATTATATTTACTTCTGTGAGAGTATTATTCTCCAGAAAAAGATGAAAAGTTCTAGTCTAGGAGAAATAAAAGTGACTCAGAGGCACGGCACAGTGGTTCATGGCTGTAATCCTACCACTCTGGGAGACTGTGGCAGGTGGATCGCTGAGCTCGCAAGTTCGAGACCAGTCTGAGCAAGAATGAGACCCCAGTGCTCGCTTCAGCAGCACATATACTAAAATTGGAACAATACAGAGAAGATTAGCATGGCCCCTGCGCAAGGATGACACGCAAATTCATGAAGTGTTCCATATTAAAAAAAAAAAAAAAGAGGCTGGGGTGGCACCTGTGGCTCAAAGGAGTAGGGCGCTGGCCCCCTATGCTGGAGGTGGTAGGTTCAGACCCAGCCCTGGCCAAAAACCTCAAAAAAAAAAAAAAAAAGTTCATTTGGCCTAAAGAAAAAAAAAGAATGAGACCCCACCGCCCCCACCGCCCCCCCCCCTGCTTCTCTACTAAAATTATAAAAACTAGCCAGGCATTGTGGCAGGTGCATATAGTCCCAGCTACTTGGGAGTGCTGAGGCAAGTGGATCACTTGAACCCTAGAGATGGAGGTTGCTGTGAGCTAAGATGATGCCATGGCACTCTATCCAAGATAACAGAGTGAGAATCGGTCTCAAAAAAAAAAAAGCTATGCCTGTGGCTCAGTGGGTAGGGCAGGCATGGGCCCTATATACCAAGGGTGAAGGGTTCTAGCCCAGCCCCGGCCAAACAACAACAACAACACAAATAAATAAATAAATAAAGCAAACATTAAAAAAAATAAAAAGGTGACTTAGGAGTAGCAAAACCAAACAAAGATTTATCTCCATGCTACTCATGAAAGGGTTACCTTGAGGGATGGAGAGTTTGAGCAACCTTTCCGTAACATTTCTTGTTCGTGCTGTTGCCCTGCAACAAGCAGCTCTTGCAATTCGTTATCTATGACATCAGTTTGGTGGGCTGGCAATTTTATGAATCATATTTTTATCATCTGTCTTCTCACTGATTGGTGATAGATGGCAGCTGTGTAGAATATATTCTTCTAACCCTAATATAAGTTTGGTCTGAGTGATAACATTAACTCACCAATGCAAATCAAAACTACAATGAGATATCACTGAACTCCAGTGAAAATGGCTTTTATCAAAAAGTCCTAAAACAACAAATGCTAGCATGGCTCGGTGCCTGTGGCTCAACGGGCTAAGGCGCCAGCCACGTAGACCTGAGCTGGCGGGTTCGAATCGAGCCCGGGCCCGCCAAACAACAATGACGGCTGCAATCAAAACAAAAATAGCCAGGCATTGTGGCGGGCACCTGTAGTCCCAGCTACTTGGGAGGCAGAGGCAAGAGACTCACTTGAGCCTGGGAATTGGAGGTTGTTGTGAGCTGTGATGCCACAGCACTCTATCCAGAGTGACAGCTTGAGGCTCTGTCTCAAAAACAAAAAACAAAAAACAAATGCCAGCATGGATATAGAAAGATAGGAACACTCTCAAACTGTTGGTAGGAGTGCAAACTAGTACAACCTCTATGAAAAGTAGTATGGAGACACTCAAAGACCTAAAATCAGGCTGAGCGCCTGCAGCTCAAGCGGCTAAGGCACCAGCCACCTACACTTGAGCTGGCGGGTTTGAATCCAGCTGGGCCCGCCAAACAACATTGCCAGCTGCAACCAAAAAATAGCCAGGTGTTGTGTTGGCGGGCACCTATGGTCCCAGCTAATTGGGAGGCAGAGGCAGGAGAATCGCATGAGCCCAGGAGTTTGAGGTTGCTGTGAGCTGTGATACTCCAGCACTCTACCCAGGGTGACAGCTTGAGGCTCTGTCTCAAAAAAAAAAAAAAGACCTAAAATCATTCAATCCAGCAATACTATTACTGGGTATTTATCCAAAGGAAAAAAGACATTTTATTAAAAAGACACCTGTACTCAAACATGTATAGTAGCACAGTTCACAACTGTAAAGATAGGGAAACAACCCAAGTTCCCATCAATTCATGAGGAGATTGATAAAATGTGGCATATGTATACCATGGAATATTATTCAGCCATAAAAAATGGTGAAGTAAAACCTTTTGTATTAAACTGGATGGAACTAAAGCCCATTCTTCTAAATGAAGCATCATAAGAATGGAAAAACAAATACCACATGTACTCACTATGAAATTGGAACTAATCAATCAACACTTATAGCCAGACACGGGGGGCTCACACCTATAATCCAAGCACTATGGGAGGTTGAGGCATGTGGATCACCTGAGCTCAGGAGTTCCACCTAATAGACCACCTAAGCTTTCTCTACTAAAAAATAGAAAAAAATAACCAGGTGTTATGGCGAGTACCTGTAGTACCAGCTACTTGGGAGGCTGAGGCAAGAAAACTGCTTGAACCCAAGAGTTTGAGGTTGCTGTGAACAATGAGGCTGTGGTACTCTACCCAGGGCTACACAGCGAGACTGTCTCAAAAAAGAAAAAAAAAACACACTTATGTGCACATAAGAAATAACACCAAAAATCGGGGCGGCGCCTGTGGCTCAGTGAGTAGGGCGCCAGCCCCATATGCCAGAGGTGGTGGGTTCAAACCCAGCCCCGGCCAAAAACTACAAAAAAAAAAAAAGAAATAACACCAAAAATCAAGCAGGTAGAAGAGGAGATGGATAAATTCACACTTACATCATTGTCTGGGTAATGGGAACACTTATAACTTTGACTCAAATAGTACAAAAGCAACTTATGTAACATTCGTACCCTGGTAATAATCTGAAATAATTTTTTTTAACTTTACCATTAAATTAGTGTTTTATAATTCTGGCTTTTTTCCCTCTAAAATGGAAATAATAGTGGAATACATACATTTAATAAATACATTAGGAGGCTTGGCGCCTGTGGCTCAAGTGGCTAAGGCGCCAGCCATGTACACCTGAACTGGCGGGTTCGAATCCAGTCTGAGCCCACCAAACAACAATGGTGGCTGCAACCAAAAAATTTCTGAGTGTTGTGGCGGGCGCCTGTAGTCCCAGCTACTTGGGAGGCGGAGGCAGGAGACTCGCTTGAGCCCATTGGAGGTTGCTGTGAGCTGTGATGCCACAGCACTCTATCCAGGGTGACAGCTTGAGGCTCTGTCTCAAAAAAAAAAAAATTAAAAAATAAATATGGCAGGAGAACTATAAAAATACTTTTTCTAAAAAATATTATTTTATGGGTGGCTCCTGTGGCTCAAGGAGTAGGGTGCTGGCCCCATATATCAGGGGTCATGGGTTCAAACTTGGCCCTGGCCAAAACTGCGAAAAAGAAAAAAATATTATTTTACTTTTCAGATGAATGAAAATGGTGCAAATACAATATATTATTGCAAACACTAGAAGGCACTATTTCTCTACAGAGGCAGATAATGAATATAACACAAATTTCTTGTTATGCTAAACTTCTCTTGCTCAATTGCTATTCAAGACAGAACAAAAACTGCAGTATGATAACTTTAAAAAATATATTTTTTACAATATACTAAGCAGTATAAAGAAAAAGGAAAAAGGATTAGTGAGATAAAGGATATTGAAAAAATGTAAATCCAATAAAAAGAAACAAAACCAAAAAAGCTACAAAAAGCGATAAAGGAGGTTAAGGGATAATGAGAAGAAAATGGGTCAAAGCAAACTTTTTCTATACAACATAGTACATGGGAACTGTTTTCCCTGTCATAGCCCTTTCGTCATGTTATATTGAAAAGGCTTAGTTATTGCTCTGGGAGGCTGAGGCAGGTGGATTGCCTTAGCTCAGGGGTTCAAGACCAGCCTGAGCAAGAGCAAGACCCCATCTCTACTAAAAATAGAAAAATCAGTTGGGTGTGGTGGTGGGCACCTGTAGTCCCAGCTACTCAGGAGACTGAGGCAGGAGAATCGCTTCAATCCAGGAGTTTGAGGTTGTTGTATGATGCCATAGCAACAAAATGAGACTCTCTCTAAAAAAAAAAAAAAAGAAAGAAAGAAAAAGAAAATGCTAAGTTATAATTAATCAGTGGTTTTTCTAGGTCTGCATTGTGTTCCCTCCCACTCTTCTCTTTCATCCTATTCTCTGGACTGAGCCTTACAGGGAGGGCGCTGGGTATGCATCAAGATCCATATGAAGGAAGACAAGGATGAGAGATTTAGAGTTACCATGGAAATGCAAAACCTGTTTTTATAGTATTGGCTGGTAGAAAGGAAAGTAGGAAACTGTCCTACTTATTCCTCACCTAAATGGCTGTGTCCAAACACTTACTTGGGTAGGACTGGGAATTGAAGAGAACTAGACTGCCCTGGGCTATTTAACTAGAGACATTTTTTTTAACTTTATGGAATTTTAGGTTTCACAATACCTCATAGTTTATTTCCTATTTCTCTCTCCCTTCTCCTCTGAAGGAATGCCTTCTGCCTTTTTTTTTTCTTTCCTTTTTTTTTAGACAGAGTGTCACCCTTCTGTCTACCTGGGAGTGTAGTGGCATGATCACAACTCACTGCAGCCTCACACTCCTGGGTTCAAGTGATCCTGGGACTGCAGGTGCACACCACCACACACAGCTACCTTTTTTAATTTTTTTTTTTTTTATTAAATCATAGCTGTGTACATTAGTGCAATCAAGGGGTACAATGTGCTGGTTTCATATACAATCTGAACCTTTTAAAATTTTTATTATTTATTTATTTATTTGAGATGGAGTCTTACTCACTCTGCTGCCTAGGCCAGAGTATCTTGGCATCAGCCCAGCTCACAGCAACCTCCAACTCCTGGGTTTGACCTCCTGAGTATCTGGGACTACAAGCATTGCACCACAACATCTGGTTAGTTTTTTCTATTTTTAGTAGAGATGGGGTCTCACTCTTGCTTAGACTGGTCTCAAACTTGTGAGCTCTAGCAATCCACATGCTTTGCCCTCCCAGAGCACTTGGTGTGAGGCACCTCGACCTGCCTATTTTTTGTAGAGATGAAGTCTCACTATGTTGTCCATGCTGGTCTCAAACTCTTGAGCTCAAGTGATCCTTCTGCCACAACCTCCCAAAGTGCTGGGATTACAGGCATGAGCCAGCTGACCTAGCCCCTCTGTATGTTTTCATTCTTGACAATTAAAGGAAACCAGGGGCAGGTAGCAGAAAATTGGCTGCTCGGGATTTGATATAGGTTTAAAGAGGAGTCCTGTGGTTGACTTGTATTAGTTCATCTTTGTTGATCAACTTAGGAAAGAAAACAGGAGTTGAAAACCACAGCCCTGGCTCAGTGCCTGTAGCTCAGCAGCTAGGGCGGCAGCCACATACACCAGAGCTGGAGGGTTCAAACCTGACCAGGCCTGCCAAACGACGACAACTATAATAAAAAAAATAGCTGGGCATGGGCGGTGCCTATGGCTCACTGAGTAGGGCTCTGGTCCCATATACGGAGGGTGGCCACTTCAAATCCAGCCCGGCCAAACTGCAACCAAAAAAAGAAGGAAAGAAAAAAATAGCTGGGCATTGTGGTGGGTGCCTGTAGTCCCAGCTATTCGGGGGCTGAGGCAAGAGAATTGCCTAAGCCCAGGAGTTGGAGGTTGCTGTGAGCAGTGTGATGCCATAACGCTCTACCGAGGGTGATAAAGTGAGACCCTGTCTCTACAAAAAAAAGATTTAAAAAAAATATATAGCCAGGCATTCTAACAGGCACCTATAATCCTAATTACTTGGGAGGCTGAGGCAAGTGAATCACCTAAGCCTAAGCGTTTGGACTGTGAACTGTGAACTGTGAACTGTGACGCCATGGCACTCTACCAAGGGCAACATAGTGAGACTTGGTTTCAAAAAGAAAAGAAAAGAAAACCACAGTCCTAGGTGGGCACAGTGGCTTATGGTTGTAATCCTAGCACTCTGGGAGGCCAAGACAGGAGGACTGCTTGAGTTCAGGAATTTGAGACCAGCCTGGATAAGAGTGAGACCCTGTCTCTATCAAAAATAGAAAAAATTAGCTGAGCATTTTAGTAGGCACCTGTAGTCCCAGTTACTCAAGAGCCTGAGGCAGGAGGATACCTTGCAACCAAGAGTTTGAGGTTGCTGTGACCTATGATGAGGCCACAGACACGCCCAAGATGACAGATGTCTCAAAAAAAAAGAAAGAAAGAAGGAAAGAAAAAAGAAAATCACAGACTTGTCCAAATCAAATATTTGCCTTGTAGCTGTATTTCAGAATACTGAGAATTCTAAGAACCCAGGCAATCATGGTTTTAGACACTAAGGAAATTTTGCTAACTGTGGTTTGAGGGCAAGGAAGTGTAAGTGGCTCATGTCAGGAATTGAGCATTAGATTGCAGGTTAAAACACTCAGCCGAGACAATGTCTCAGTAATCTATCCTCTGTTTATCAAGCTATGAGCCCTAAACCATATTTTACATTTCTTTTGTCTTACTCACTTTTGTACTGACAATGTGTGGCATATAGCAGCTACTTAATAAATGGGAGTTGACTGAATCAACATGAAAACATTCTCCTTAAATTAGACATTCAGGCTATCAACAATTTTTTCTGATGTTTTTAGCCCTTGCTTTCATCAAACCATATTCACAACCACTTTCTCACTTTTTATCATGAGGGTCTGAGCAGCAAAATAAATTGAAGCTTCTGCCAATTTCTGTGTTAGAAAGGAAACTTTAATAATCAGCAATTTTGTGATGCCTTCAAGGTCCTTGAAGTAGTAGGAAAGAAATCATTGGGAATTTACTAACTCAGTGGGGTGTCTTGAATACAAAGAACATATTCTTTCTTCAGTATGAGTTCAGAGAATGGTATTGTCAAGAACCTATGTAAAGGCTCGGCGCCTGTGGCTCAACGGGCTAAGGCGCCAGCCACATACACCTGAGCTGGCGGGTTCAAATCCAGACCGGGCCTGCCAAATAACAATGACAGCTGCAACCAAAAAATGGCCGGGAGTGGTGGCAGGCACCTGTAGTCCCAGCTACTTGGGAGGCAGAGGCAAGAGACTTGCTTGAGCCCAGGAATTGGAGGTTGCTGTGAGCTGCACATCAAAAATGCTCAACTATGGGCAGTGCCTGTGGCTCAAGGAGTAGGACGCTGGCCCCATATGCCAGAGGTGGTGGGTTCAAACCAAGCCCCGGGGCTTGGCGCCTGTGGCTCAATGGGCTAAGCCACCAGCCACGTACACCTGAGCTGGTGGGTTTGAATCCAGCCCAGACCTGCCAAACAACAGTGACGGCTGCAACCAAAAAAAGGCCGGGTATTGTGGCAGGCACCTGTAGTCCTAGCTACGTGTGAGGCGGAGGCAAGAGACTTGCTTGAGCCCAGGCATTGGAGGTTGCTGTGAGCTGTGATGCTATAGCACTCTATCCAGAGTAACAGTTTGAGGCTCTGTCTCAAAAAACAACAACAACAAAAAAAACCCAGCCCCGGCCAAAAATTGCAAAAAACAAACAAACAAAAAAATGCTCAACTACTGCTGGCTACTAATGACTATTAAGTTTCACTTTAGCCTGTCCTTAATGATCTATCTACTCTGCTTGTAAGTACTTGGTAAACAGAGTCATCCATAATTTAAAGGCAGTTGTTGCTTTTGCTTAGATTTCCAGTATTTGGGAGGAGAAATATTTATCAAACCCAAGTACTGTGTGTTCTGTTTCTATGTCATGTTTATTCAATCACTAAATAACCACAGTGTCTGTTTTTGACCTTATATTACTCAGTAGTTCTATGATTTAATCGTTGAAAATGATATCTGGTCTTAAATTATGTTTCTAAGTAGAGTGCTTTCCAGTAGGAAAAGAGAACTCCACCCATATAGATCATTCCATTCAGAAACATTTGTCCTAGACTTTGTTCCCAGTTCAAATATAAATACCTACTTTTTTTTTTTTTTTTTTTTTTAGACAGAGCCCACACTATGTTACCCTAAGTAGAGCTCCATAGAGTCACAGCTCACAGCAACCTCAAACTCCTGGGCTTAAGCAATTCTCTTGCCTCAGTGTCCCAGGTAGCTGGAACTGCAGGCACCTGCCACAAAGCTCGGCTATTTTTTTTTTGTTGCAGTTGTTATTGTTGTTTACCAGGCCCAGGCTGGTTCAAATCCACCAGCCTCAGTGTATGTGGCCAATGCCCTATCCACTGAACAACAGGTGCCAAGCCTAAATACCTTATTTTCTATAATTTTAAGGTAAGACTTCTTTTACACTGTGCTTTTAAAATATTACCAAATAGGCTCAGTGCCTGTGGCTCAACAGGCTAAGGCTCCAGCCACATATACCTGAGCTGGTGGGTTCAAATCCAGCCCGGCCCGCCAAACAACAATGACTGCTGCAACCAAAAAATGGCCGGGCATTGTGGCGGGTGCCTGTGGTCCCAGCTACTTGGGAGGCAGAGGCAGGATCCTCGCTTGAGCCCAGGAATTGGAGATTGCTGTGAGCTGTGATGCCATGGCACTCTATCCAGGGTGACAGCTTGAGGCTCTGTCTCAAAAAAAAAAAATTCCAGAGGAGAAACAGGATTAAAGGGAAAGATGACAAAATCAGTTTTGGACTAGTTGACAGCTATCAGGGAGAGGTCAGGTATGGGATTGAATACATAGGACTGGAACTTGTATGTGTATCTAGATATTAATGTGGGAATTGCTAGAATACAGGTGGCAATTAAGGCTGTGGGGATGTTAGAAGGTGAGGAGAGACACAGGCCTAGTACAAAGAAACTTGAGGAACTTGAATGGTTGAATTGGGCCACAGAGACTGAGAAAAAAGAAAAAATTACCAAGTAGTGTCCCTTTTTCATTCTTCTTTCCTGGACCCAATTGATTTTATGCTTTCTGAAAACTTTTATCCTGACCCTAGTTGATCTATATTGAAAAGCTGAAAATTCTTCCATGGGAGTTTTCTGTTTCCAACTTCTTCCCATTTCAATTCATGTTAGATGCCACAAAACGCTTTACAAGACCTACCAATTATTCATGAGCACCTCTCCTTAGATTTTTCTCTCAATCTCATCTTAGTTATGAACCATAATGCCCTTAGTTTGGAGTAAGGGTGGATTCAAGATTACATATTTAAAAATTATAAGATCATCTGTTGGAATCTGACCATACTCTTGGCTCACCACACCCTGATACCATAGCAACTAAAAGTTTACCCAAGTGTTTTAATTTCAAATAAATTGCTACGGGTTGAGGATTGTTGTCATTGGGATTGGAGGAGTCAGTTTTGATTCCACTCTTAAATTGGGCTCCCAATTATACTCCCAATTTTTCATTTTTTTTTTTTTTGGTAGAGACAGAGTCTCACTTTGTTGCCCTTGGTAGAGTGCTGTGGCGTCACAGCTCACAGCAACCTCCAGCTCTTGGGCTTAGCTGATTCTCTTGCCTCAGCCTCCCAAGTAGCTGGGACTACAGGTATACTCCCAATTTTTCTGCTGAAGTAGCTAATATTACTTTTTTGCCATCTTCTGTTTCCTTTCTTATCTTTTATATTTATGTATTTATTGGGACAGAGTCTTGCTCTGTCAGTCACTCTGATTAGAGTGCAGTGGTATCATCATAGTTCA
>CAUYON010208056.1:0-11955 GCA_963573935.1 Arctocebus calabarensis
AAAAAAAAAAAATATATATATATTTGCCCTCATGCTGGAGGTGGTGGGTTCAAACCCAGCCCCTGCCAAAAACCGCAAAAAAAAAAAAAAACATATTTGCCCTCTGTGTATAATCTTAACCATTCCTAAAAGTCATTGGCAATTCAGACTAGGGTATCATATTAATGATGATATGGTTAGGAAGATAAATTGATAAAGTTTGTATTTGAAAATTGTGATAATTTATTATTCTGCAGAGTTGAAATATTTTTCCTATGAACTCAGAGCAAGAAAAGCAGATTTAATTCATATTGGGCATTAGAAAGCTGGGGAGAGTAGTTGGGAGAATTATTTGTTTTTTTGTCTTGGGGATAATTCTTTTGGGGGGGGATAATTCTTTTTATAAAATTGTTAATTGTCTCAAATATCAAAATTGGCTACTTCTGACTGAAAAAAATGTGTAAGTCTGTCCAGATTGATATTAATGAGTATCAGTTATTTAAGCAGCTTAAATAAATTCAGTGATCAGTGGGTTTTTCTGTAAGGCTAGAAATTAATTATATTAATCAATTGATTTCAGTTTGTATATTCTCATTCCTTTTTCTACATTATAGCCTGATCAATTGCTGCTCATTTATTTAGTCTATCAGCTTTTTGTGGAATTAGAAAGTATAATAGATTTGTGAAAAGTAACGGAAACCATTTCATTTATTCTCTAATGAATGGGATATGGTATATCCAGGATCCTGACTGATACCAAAAGTTGATTAGCATTAGACATAAGCCCTTTGACAATTCAAAGAAAGCAAATAATAATCGTACAGAATAAAAAGCATGGATTCTAGAATTCAGATTCTGGAATCTGGATTCTAATTCCATTGTTAAAACTGTCAAGTAAAAATTCCAGCAAAATCAAATATGGCTACCCCAGGGTTTGTTACAGAATCTGACTATTTAGGTTTGAATAGTATTCCCTTTTTAAAGGCAATACCAGGTCTTTGTCAGGAATAAGTTTTACAGAATTTTCTAGTCAGTACTTGTCTTTTCAATGTTGTAGCAGTCCCCTTGGATGAGAAGTTTTACATTTTACGAAGCTTAATTTCCATCTAATTGAAGTTGCCTTTTCAAGTTTATATTGAAGAAATGGGTCCCAGATTTTCATAACAGTATCATATTTCTGTACCTTTTTTTTTTTTTTGAGACAGTCTCGCTCTGTCATCCCGAGTAGAGTGCTATGGCATCATAGCTCACAGCAATCTCATACTCTTGGGATTAAGCCGTCCTCTTGCCTCAACCTCCCAAGTAGCTGGGACTATAGATGTGCACTACAATACTTGGCTAGATTTTTCTATTTTTAGTGGAGACTGGGTCTTTGCTCTTGCTCAGGCTAGTCTTGAACTCATGAGCTCAAGGGATTTACCCATCCTGGCTTCCCAGAGTGCTAGGATTAAAGGCATGAGCCACCTTGCTCAGCCAATATTTCTGTTCTAATTACAGCATACTTTAGATTCTCATTATCCAAGTTCTTTCTACTGCTTCAACCAAGACTTATTACCCACAGAAAAGAGTATTCTGCATAGATTTTTTTTTCTAAGCACAAGAATAAATATCCTACATGCATATTTTCCCATAATATTTTGCTTTGCATAGGATAAATATGCAACACATATAGGGGAATGATCTTACAGGCAGCCATGAATTATGTAATTTGTCTTTGTTTAAGTATAGTTCTTTCAAGAAACCTTAGATATAAACAAATCTTGACAGTTGTCTGTTTTGTTTTTAGTTAGAACTGCTGAATTTGTGAAGTGTAATATATGCTACATAAAGTACTATTTGTGTTTTCTTTTTTTTTTTTGAGACAGAGCCTCAAGCTGTCACTCTGGATAGAGTGCGGTAGCATCACAGCTCACAGCAACCTCTAATTCCTGGGCTCAAGCGAGTCTCCTGCCTCCGCCTCCCAAGTAGCTAAGATTACAGGTGCCCGCCACAACCCCTGACCATTTTTTGGTTGCAGCCATCATTGTTGTTTGCCGGGACCGGGTTGGATTCGAACCTCTTTTTTTTTTTTTCCCTGTAGAGAGAGTCTCATTTTATCGCCCTGGGTACAGTGTTGTGATGTCACAGCTCACAGCAACCTCCAACTCCCGGGCAGGCGATTCTCTTGCCTCAGCCTCCTGAGTAGCCGGGAATACAGGCGCTTGCCACAACGCCTGGCTATTTTTTGTTGTTGTTGTTGTTGCAGTAGTTTGGCCATGGTTGGGTTTGAAACCTCCACCCTTCGTATATGGGGCAGCGCCCTACTCACTGAGCCACAGGTGCCACCCTGTTTGTGTTTTCTTAAAATCAAAATGTCCGAGAAGCTAATTATCTCATGTTACCAACTGATCCACCATAACTAGTTTTTATACATACTTCAATGGGAAGATGTTCTTTACATTCTGATTTCTAAGAACTTTAAAGAATTGTGTGCTCATGCAAAAGTCAGTCCTTGTTAATTTCTCTGAGGTATTGAATGAGATGATTGAAAAATGTCTTCTATAGGCAGTGCCTGTGGCTCAGTGAGTAGATCACCGGCCCCATGTACCGAGGGTGGTGGGTTCAAACCCAACTTCAGCCGAACTGCAACAACAACAAAAATAGCTGGGTGTTGTGGTGGGCGCCTGTAATCCCAGCTATTCGGGAGGCTGAGACAAGAGGATCACCTAAGCCCAGGAGCTGGAGGTTGCCATGAGCTGTGTGACACCATGGCACTCTACTGAGGGTAGTGAAAAAGTGAGACTCTGTCTAAAAAAAAAAAAAAGTCGTCTAGCTCTAAAATGCTTGATTATGTTGTACTGCTCATTTCCAGGCATACTTTTTTGTTGTTATTGTTGCAGTTTGGCTGGGGCTGGGTTTGAACCCACCACCCTCAGTATATGGAGCTGGTGCCCTACTGACTGAGCCAAAGGCTCCAGGCATACTTTTTTATTACAATGTTTTATGAACATAATTATATAAAAAAAAGTAGAAAATAAATATGTGATTTCCATTTTTTTTTTAAAACCCTTTTCAACAGAAAGATGTATTTCAATTAAAAGACATGGAGAAGATTGCTCCCAAAGAGAAAGGCATTAGTAAGTATGGAAGATCTGCTGGGATATTTTGGGAAATATTTGTCATCTTTTCTGCGACAATCTTTTTTTTTTGAGACAGAGTTTCAAGCTGTTGCCCTGGGTAGAGTGCTGTGGCATCATAGCTCACAGCAAACTCCAACTCAGGTTCAAGTGATCCTCTAGCCTCAGTTTTTCTATTTTTTAGTAGAGTTGGGGTCTTACTTTTGCTCAGGCTGGTCTTGAACTTGTGAGCTCAAGCAATCCACTCACCTTGGCCTTCCAGAGTGCTAAGATTACAGGCATGAGACACCGCACCTGGCCTCTTCAACAATCTTTCACTCTGTGGAAAAGATAAATGTCTACAGATGATGAAATCAGCACCTTTTACTTGCCCTCCAAAGATGACCATCACATTAGCACTTACTGTCCTTTAACTTTTTTTTGGCGGTCACCCTGGATAGAGTGCTGTGGCATCACAGCTCATAGCGACCTCCAATTCCTGGGCTCAAGTGAGCCTCCTTCCTCCGCCTCCCAAGTAGCTAGAACCACAGGAGCCCGCCACAACGCCCGGCCATTTTTTGGTTGCAGCCGTCATTGTTGTTTTGGTGGGCCTGGGCTGGATTCGAACACGCCAGCTCAGGTGTATGTGGCTGGCACCTTAACCCACTGAGCCACAGGTGCCGAGCCTAACTTTCTTTTTCTTTTTCTTTTTTTTTTTTTGAGACAGTTTCACTATGTCGCCCTAGGTAGAGTGCTATGGTGTCACAGCTCACAGTAACCTCCAACTCTTGGGCTTAAGTGATTGTCTTGCCATAGCCTCCCAAGTAGCTGGGACTATAGGCGTGCGCCACAATGCCTGACTATTTTTTTTGTTGCATTTGTCATTGTTGTTTAGCTGGCCCAGGCCAGGTTTGAACCTGCCAACCTTGGTATATGTGGCCAGCCCCCAACCCACTAAGCTATGGGTGCCCCCAACTTTATTTTTCTATAAAATACATAATACAGTCTGAACTGTATCTATATATCTAACAGCATATACCTATGCTGTTAAATATTCTTTTATAACAAAAGATTGTCTAATATCCCATTACAGTAAAATGCTTTAAAAATCCAGTTAATAGGCTAGGCGCCTGTGGCTCAAGGGGCTAAGGCGCCAGCCATGTACACCTGAGCTGGCGGGTTCGAATCCAGCCTGGGCCCACCAAACAACAATGACGGCTGCAACCAAACAATGGCCGGGCGTTGTGGCGGGAACCTGTAGTCCCAGCTACTTGGGAGGTGGAGGCGGGAAACTCGCTTGAGCCCAGGAATTGGAGGTTGCTGTGAGCTGTGATGCCACTGCACTCTATCCAGGGTGACAACTTGAGGCTCTGTCTCAAAAAAAAAAAAAAAAAAAATCCAGTTAATAAGCTGGGTGAAGTGACACATGCCTATGGTCCCACCTGCTCAAGAGGCCAAGGTAGGAGGATTATATGCGCCCAGGAATTTGAGGCCCATCTGGGCAATGCAGCAAGACCATGTCTTTAAAAAGAAAAATCCAGGCTTAGCACCTGTGGCTCAACTGGCTAAGGTGCCAGCCACGTACAACTGAGCTGGCTGGTTTGAATCCAGCCCAGGCCCGCCAAACAACAATGACGGCTGCAACCAAAAAGTGGCCGGGTGTTGTGGGCGCCTGTAGTCCCAGCTACCTGGGAGGCAGGTAGGCGACTCGCTTGAGCCCAGGAATTGGAGGTTGCTGTGAGCTGTGATGCCATAGCACTCTATCCCAGGTGACAACTTGAGGCTCTGTCTCAAAAAAAAAAGAAAGAAAGAAAAATCCAATTATTGGACTTGTTTCCAACTTTTTACTATTAAAAACAATGTATGGACAAGCATCCTTATATATCTATCATTGTTTTCTTTGGCTAAATGGCAAAAGGTGGAATTTCTGCATAGAAGATATACATAAATCTAAAGTTTTAGATATATATTGTCATATTTCTCCACTCATGTTGAGAATCTCTATTTCCTTGAATTCTTTATTCTGTTTTTTGGTATTTATTTGATAGTTAAGATATTGTTATTTCATTGCTTTATTTTGCTTTTCTTTAGTTATTAGTGGGGTTGAATGTCTTGTATGTTGGCTATGCATATTTTATAGGTTCCCATTGATGTACTTTCTCTTTTGTTGTTTTTTCAGAATAAAAAAAAGAAACTCTATGGCTCAGTGCCTGTAGCTCAGTGGTTAGGGCACCAGCCACATACTCCGGGGCTGGCTTGTTCAAACCCAGCCCAAGCCTGCTAAACAACAATGACAACTGCAACAAAAAAAATAGCCGGGCGTTGTGGCAGATACCTGTAGTCCTAGCTACTTGGAAGGCTGAGGCAAGAGAATTGCTTAAGCCCAAAAGTTTGAGGTTGCTATCAGCTGTAACTGAGGTTGCTGTCAGCTGTGACAGCATAGCACTCTACTGAGAGTGACATAGTAAGACTCTTGTCTCAAACAAAAAAAAATTGGCTCAGTGCCTGTGGCTCACCGGGCTAAGGCGCTAGCCACGTACACCTGAGCTGGTGGGTTTGAATCCAGCCTGGGATGGACAACAATGACGCCTGCAACCAAAAAATGGCCGAGTGTTGCAGCGGGCACCTATAGTCCCAGCTACTTGGGAGGCAGAGGCAGGAGACTCGCTTGAGCCCAGTAATTGGAGGTTTCTGTGAGCTGTGATGCCATAGCACACTATCCAGGGTGACAATTTGAGGCTCTGTCTGAAAAAAAGAAAAATAAATAAATAAATAAAAAGAAAAAAATCTTTTAACTATATTCCTCTCCTTCTTCCCTTATTCCCCATTCTCCCTCTCAAATATTGACAGATTCTTTTCTAAACTAAAATATAATAGCCAAATTGCCCATCATTAATTTTAAAAAAAGAAACTTTTTTTAAAAAGGAAAAGATACCATAAATCAAGAGAGTTATGAAATCAAGAGACCATTGAAATTATTTTCTGAGCACCTGCTATTACTACAAAAATCTACCAGAGGGAAAAAACCTTATAGTGTTTTTTAATTTTCAAATACCTCATAAGTATTGTTTCATTGGAATTCCACTGGATAACAAAGCAAGTATGGAAATGATTATATCTAATAGATAAAAACCATTTATGCATAAAGAACAATCTGCCCTACTGTCATCCAGTGTTACTGGTAAGAGTTAGAATTAGAACTCTGGTCCAATTCCTAATCCTTTATCCTACCCACCTTCCCTTTAGAGGCCTTGCCAAAACAGTCATGTGTTGGTTAAGGTTGGGGATATATTCTGAAAAGTGCATCATTAGGCAATGTTGTTGTTCTGCATACTCTTGGTTAGGAGCTCTTTATGTATTAACTTATTAACTCTTTGATCTGTAATATTTTGTGTGTTTGGCCAAGTTATTTGCCTTTTGATTTTATTTACAGTGTTTTTTTAACATAGAATCCCAAAATTATCTTTTTTAGCTGCTATGTCAGTAAAAGAAATCCTTCAAAGTTTAGTTGATGATGGTATGGTGGACTGTGAGAGGATTGGAACTTCTAATTATTATTGGGCTTTTCCAAGTAAAGCTCTTCATGCAAGGAAACGTAAGTTGGAGATTCTAGAATCTCAGGTAAGACACCATAGTTAAAAACAATAAATAGATTTACTTTGCAACCAAGATTTGTTTTGCTTAATCCTTTTTATTTAGTGATTTTTATAACAATTTTAGCATGCATTACTTGACTAAAAAGTCTAAAGATAATCAATATATCTTTCTCTTAAACAATATGAGGACGCCAGGTGCAGTGGCTCACACCTATATTCTTAGCACTCTGGGACACTAAGGCAGTGGAGTTCAGGAGCTCCTGAATTACTGGAGTTCAGGAATTCCAGCCCAGCCTGAGCAAGAACCTGTCTCTACTAAAAAAAAAAAAAAAAAAAAAGAGCTAGCCAGGTGTTGTGGTGAGTGCCTATAGTTTCAGCTACTTGGGAGGTTGGGACAAGAGGATCCCTTGAGCCCAGGAGTTTCAGTTTGCTGTGAGGGATGACATCAGGGTACTCTGTCCAGGGTGACAGTGTGAGATTCTGTCTCAAAAAAATAAAACAAACGGAAAAAAATATGACGACCTTAGAATGTTTTATAATGACTTTCATCTTTCCATATGTCATAATACTGTAGTTTAGTATTTTTTTCAATCAATGAACTTATAATTTTTTAAATGTATTTTTTGTTTTTTGAGATAGAGTCTTACTCTGTTGCCCCAGGCTAGAGTATGGTGTTGTGACAGTTCACAGCAACCTCAAACTCTTGGGCTTTAGCAATCTGCTTGCCTCAGCCTCCTGAGTAGCTGAGACTACAGGCGCCTGCAATGGCGCCAAGCTAGTTTTTTATTTTTAGTGGAGACAGGGTCTGGAACTCCTGAGCACAAGCAATTCACCTGCCTCCCCTCCCAGAGTGCTAGGATTACAGGTGTGAGCAACTGCACCCAGATAATTAACTTTTTTTGAGACAGAATCTCACTATTTCTCACTTGGTAGAGTGCTATGGCATCATAGCTCACACCAACCTCAAACTCTTGGGCTTAAGCGAGTTTCTTGTCTCAGCCTCCCTTGTAGCTGGGACTAGAGGCACCTGCCACATTGTGGCTATTTTTGTTGTTGTTGTTGTTGCTATTGTTGTTTGGCAGACCCAGGCTGGGTTTGAACCCACCAGCCTTTGGTGTATGTGGCTGGCACCCTAGCTGCTGAGCTATAGGCGCTGAACCCAATGAATTTTTTTTTTTTTTTTTGAGTCAAAGCCTCAAGCTGTTGCCCTGGGTAGAGTGCAATGGTATCACAGCTCACAGCAACCTCCAACTCCTGGGTTTAAACGAGTCTTCTTGCCTCAGCCTCCCAAGTAGCTGGGACTACAGGTGCCCACCACAACGCCCCAGCTATTTTTTGGTTGTGAGTTGTCATTGTTTGGCAGGCCCAGGCTATATTCAAACCCACCAGCTCTTGTGTATGGGGCTGGCGCCTTAGCCACTTGAACTACAGGCGCCGAGCCTGAATTTTTTTTTTTTTTTTTGAGACAGAGCCTGAAGCTGACACCCTGGATAGAGTGCTGTGGCATCACAGTTCACAGCAACCTCCAACTCCTGGGCTCAAGCGAGTCTCATGCCTCTGCCTCCCAAGTAGCTGGGACCACAGGTGCCCGCCACAACGCCCAGCCATTTTTTGGTTGCAGCCGTCATTGTTGTTTGGCGGGCCCGGGCTGGATTCGAACCCGCCAGCGCAGGTGTACGTGGCTGGCGTCTTAGCCCATTGAGCCACAGGTGCCGAGCCCTGAATTTTTTTTTAAAGCAGTTTTAGGTTTACAGAAAATTTGATGAGAAAGCACATAGAGTTTCCAAATATGTGCCCCTTCTTCACCATCCACACAATTTCCCCTTTTACTTACATCCAGTATTAGGGTGGTACTTTGGTTATAATTGATGAGCCAATATTGATACCTTGTTATTAATGTAATTCTGTAGTTGACCTTAGGGTTCAATCCTGCTGTTGTGCATTTTGTGGGGTTTGATAAATACATGATGACATGTAATCACAATTATAGTATCACATAGACTAGTTTCACTGGCCTAAAAGTCCTCTGTGCTTAACCTGTTTATTCCTCCATCTTCTCAATCCCTGGCAACAGTCATCTTTTTACTATCTATTTAGTTTTGACTTTTCCAGTCATACAGTTGGAATCATACACTATGTAGCTTTTCCAGAGTAGCTTTTTTCATTCAATATACATTCAAGGTTTCCCCATGTCTTTCAGTGGTTTATGAGTTCATTTCTTTTTATCATTGAATAATATTCTGTCACATGGGTATACCACAGTTGGTTTATCCATGGAGCTATTGAAGAACACCTGGGTTGCCTCCAAGTTTTGACAGTTATTAGAAAAAGTGCTATATTCATATGTAGATTTTCTATAGATATGAGTTTTCAACTCATTTGGGTAAATACCAAGGGGCTTGATTGCTTGAACATGTGGTAAGCATATGTATGTTTAGTTTTAAAGAAGCCACCAAACTGTCTTCTAAAGTGACTATATCATTTTTGCATTCCCAGCTATAATAGATAGAGTTCCTCTTACTCCACATCATTGTCAGCATTTGGTGTTGTTAGTATTTTGAATTTTAGCCATTCTGGTAAGTGTGTAGTGGTATATCGTTATTTTAACTTGAAATTCTCTAATGACATTATTTTCACAAGCTTTTTTGTGACCTGTATGAAAGAGGGATTTGTGTTTTGCCCATTTTTAATTGAATTTTATGTTTGCTAGTTGTTGCATTTTAACAATTCTTTATGTATTTTGAACACCAGGCCTTCATCAGATATGTTTTTTCAAAGATTTTCTCTCAGTCTGTGGCTTGTCTTTTTATTATCATCATGTCTTTCACAGAACAGATGTTTTCAATTTTAATGAAGTCCAGTTTCTCAATTTTTTCTTTTACTAATTGTTCTTTTGGTTTTGTAGTTAAGAAGTCACGGCCAAACCCAAAGTCATCCATGTTTTCTCCTGTTACAGTTTCTCAGGAATGTCATAGTTTTGCATTTTACATTTACGTTTATTATCCATTTGAGATAATTTTTGTAAAAATGTAAGGTCTGTATCTAAATTCATTTTTTTGTATATGAAAATGATCAGAGTGGCTGCATTTTAATAGAATTTATTTCCTTCGTAATCCTAGGTCTTCTATTTTATAGACTTCACAACATTATTTCAAGAAAGAATCCAAACTGAGAACATTCTTTAGTAATTTGTTCAGCTAGAGTTTAAGAGTGATAAACACTCGCAATCTTTGAAAATGTCTAATTTACCATTACTTTTTTTTTTTAAGGTTAAAAATAGCAACTTTATTGTAAAGACTAAAATGATAGTATGCTACCTCACACAGCTAGGTTGTACAAGGGAGTACTCAAAAATTCACTTTCTGATGATCTCTAAGTTATTAACTAAAAATGAGATCTATAGGCTCGGCGCCTGTAGCTCATGTGGCTAAGGCACCAGCCACGTACATCAGAGCTGGCAGGTTCAAATCCAGCCCTGGCCTGCCAAACAACAATGACAACTGCAACCTAAAAATAGCTGGGTGTTGTGATGGGTGCCTACAGTCCCAGCTACTTGGGAGGCTGAGGCAAGAGAGTTGCTTAAGCTCAGGAGTTGGAGGTTGCTGTGAGCTGTGACACTATAGTACCCTACCCAGGGCGACAGCTTGAGGGTCTGTCTCAAAAAAAAAAAAAAAGAGAGATCTATAAATGTAGAAAGGAGAGCTTTATTCCTGTAAAGCACATACAATCCATACTCAGGGATGGAAACGAATGCTGAAATGTATTACAATTAAGTCTTATACCCCCAAAGGTTAATCAGGGGCATGAAGACACTCAAACACTTAATAATCCATAGCTGATAGTCTCTTAGGAGGAACATTATTATTATTATTTATTATTAAATCATAGCTGTGAACATTAGTGCAATCAAGGGGTACAATGTGCTAGTTTCATGTACAATCTGAACTATTTTCATCAAACTGATTAACATACCCTTCATGACATTTTCTTAGTTATTGTATGAAGACATTTATATTCTGCATTTAGAGAGTTTCGCCTGTTCCCTTCTAAAATGCACCATAGGTGTGGCCCCACCAATTACCCTAATTCCACCCCTACCTTCCCCCTCCCCTCCCCTCCCTTGCCCCTTTCCCCATGTTCTTGTGCTATAGTTGGGTTATATACCCTTCATATGAAAGCTCTAAATTAGTTTCATAGTAGGGCTGAGTACATGGGATACTTTTTCTTCTATTCTTGAGATACTTTGCTAAGAAGAATGTGTTCCAGCTCCATCCAGGTAAATGAGAAAGAGGTAAAATCTCCATCTTTCTTTAAGGCTGCATAATATTCCATGGTGTACAAGTACCACAATTTATTAATCCATTCATGGGTTGATGGGCACTTGGGCTTCCTCCATGACTTAGCAATTATGAATTGGGCTACAATGAGCATTCTGGTACAGATGTCTTTGTTATAATGTGATTTTTGGTCTTCTGGGTATATACCTAGTAAAGGAATTACAGGATTGAATGGCAGGTCAATTTTTAGATCTCTAAGTATTCTCCAAACATCCTTCCAAAAGGAACGTATTAGTGTGCATTCCCACAAGCAGTGTAGAAGTGTTCCCTTTTCTCCACATCCTCGCCAACATCTCTGGTTTTGAGATTTTATTGTGTGGGCTAATCTTACTGGAGTTAGGTGATACCTCAAAGTAGTTTTGATTTGCATTTCTCTGCTGATTAAGGATGGTGAGCATTTTTTCATGTGTCTGTAGGCTGTGCACCTGTCTTCTTTAGAGAAGTTTCTCTTCAAGTCCTTTGCCCACCCTGAAATGGGATCATTTGTTCTTTTCTTGTTAATACATTTGAGTTCTCTGTGGATTCTGATTATGAAACCTTTGTCGGAGGCATAACCTGCAAATATTTTCTCCCATTCTGAGGGCTGTCTGCTTGCTATACTTACGATGTTCTTGGCTGTACAGAAGCTTTTTAGTTTGATCAGGTCCCAGTAGTGTATTTTTGATATTGCTTCAATTGCCTGGGGAGTCTTCTTCATAAAATATTCACCCAGGCTCTGCGCCTGTGGCTCAACAGGTTAAGGCGCCAGCCATGTACACCTGAGCTGGCGGGTTCAAATCCAGCCCGGACCCGCCAAACAACAATGATGGCTGCAACCAAAAAATGGCCGGGCGTTGTGGCGGGCGCCTGTAGTCCCAGCTACTTGGGAGGCGGAGGCAGGAGACTCGCTTGAGCCCAAGAATTGGAGGTTGCTGTGAGCTGTGATGCTACGGCACTCTATCCAGGGTG
>CAUYON010208058.1:0-11288 GCA_963573935.1 Arctocebus calabarensis
GGGGGGGGGGGGGCGTTTGTTTGCGCAGCCACTCGCGAAGCGTTTTCTGGAAGGCTTAGTGGGCGCCCGGGACAGAGCTTCCCGCACGCCCGAAACCACACCGGATGGTGAACAGACCTATTTTTGGAAAATAAGCGGAGAGCCTAGTGTGAAAAATAAAATGAAAGTGGTATACTTAGTTCTTCGTTGACATTTTGGTTATGATTTGGGGAATTGGTTTCACGTGGCAAGTGTGGGCATTAAAAAAACCCAACTGCCCCTCCAAACACCCGTGAAAACACATTCACACGTGTCAACAATCAAATACTTGTGCATATTCAATGGGTGTTACTTGTGTCAGAGAAAAGGTGAATTTTGTTGTACTTAACTTCCTTTGTAAAGTGATGTGTCCAAAAAGCAAAAACACCTCCTCAAACAAATCAGAATGCGCCAACGTTCCCCATAGAAAACGTATACTTGAAGCTATCCCGCAGCAAATGCAAAGGATGACAAGTGTCAGTACTTCATACAACTAGGTTTAATAAGTTGTTATTACAGAAAAAAATGAATCCAAACTACAAAGTTTAAGCAGTTGTAAGCAGTAGCTGCAGTGAGCTCCATGTTTAGTCACAGTACTGTAGTTCCATACAAGCAATTATTAGTCCAAGCCCCAAAGGCAGAAGCTGAGTAAGGGTTACTAGCAAAAAACAATCTAAGAGAACAGGTAATAAAAGATACAATACATTTAAAATTAGTTGTTAGTTGAAAAACAAATACAGAGGTCTTAGCTGTGAACACTCTAAAAGTTATCTCCATTATTTAGACAGCAAAAATACAAATACCTAGTACTTTATACCCCAACAGAACTATATCCAGGAAAGAGAAGGAGCAGAAGTTATCCTGTATTAGCACCCAAGTTTTCTACTTGTTGCAATTAACTTTGTCATCATACAAATTTAAACGTCCCAGAATCATGTATCTACTTCTTGACCCATTTGGGGGGTATAGAGTAAAGTCAACAGCATTAATTATAAAATACTCTGTGGTAAGATGGAACACGATTGCAGCTGAGATAGAGAAGTTTGGTTATTATAAAGGAAAAAAAACTAGAAAGAAATGTTAGCTGACACACTATACAAACTAGTGAAACGGCAACATTCCATTCAAAGAAACCAGTTTTAACAAAAAGATACTTTTTCACTAATCTGTGACTAATCTTTCACTCAAACCTTGCAAAGTAGAGATGTCACAATACTCAAATAGTAAGGTAGGAGCTTTACCCAGTTAAATGCCATTTTGTTGCTAATATAATAGATAAAATGAAAACTAGCAGTTATTTGCTAATTGCATAAATGCAGTATGTTCTGCATTAGCCCATGCCTCACTAACAAGCTATAAAACACAAGATATAGGCAGAAATCTAAGCATAATCTTTATACCACTAAGCAAGAATTTTCCAATTTCTTTTCTTCTGTTCCTAATCATTTATTTGTAGTTAATGTAAAATTCCAACCAGTAGTACCCAATTTAAGTTAAAATTTTACATCACAACTTGATCTAATCTATATATTATTTACAAAACTGAATACACAGAGCGTACCCAAGAGCCGACTCTGGACACGCGTTTCTCCGAGTTATTGATCGACCTCGCCTCCGCGGCAACAGAACCGGAAGAGGCCACCAACGACCAGTAGAAACACATCCTCTATCTAGAGCAAGTCATTGGCTGTTCTGTTTACGCAACACCAGTTTTGCAGTTGTATGATTTCGTTTTGATTTTAGGTGCCATCGCAATGACACGCTGCCTTAACAGCACAGCTTCCAGGTGAGGAGGGTGTTGGGGAAAAGCAAGAGGGCAGAAAGATCATGCACCGGGTCGCCACGATAAAAGACAAACATGGGGCACCGTGCTGGGGAGCAGGCAGGTGTGGAGGAGGCCGCAGCCCGACACACATGCAGCCGCACACACAGTGGTCACGTCCCAGTGCGCCTCCGCAGTGCTGCCCCGCAAGTCTTGCGGGGAGGTAACACGGTGGGACCCACGGTCCGAGGCTCCACCACCCGGAGGGGGGTGTCCTCTTAGCATCGTCCCTTGGCTCAGAGACGTCACCACTGTCAATGCACGGTGAAGATTCAGCCTGGGAGGAAGGCGTCGTCTCACACACGGACAGCAGTTGGTGGCAGAGTCTCACACACTTACACACACAGGACATAATGAAGAGTTAGGGGGAAAGCAATGAAACATTCTGTTGACCTGGCCAGGTTTTAAACCCGGGGGGGATTTCAGTAGGGTGACTTCATTATCAGGGCCACAGATTTGGCTGCACCTGGTGTTGTATAAATCCACTGTGACATCCCTAGAGAACTGTACTGTGACATCCCTAGTCTTACACTAAACCACTGTAATAAAGGAAAAGGCTTGTCAAAATCTCACATGTTCTGCTCATTCTGTCATTTTATTACCCAATTATCCATTACATTTCCAATCATTTTACATAACCAACCATTTTCATCTTCCTCGTCACACTATTGTAAACCACATCAGCAAGTTAATACATAAAGCTTTGCATTTCAAAAAACTAGACACTTTAGTAACAATATTACAAAGGTTTTAGCTTCAAAAATAACTGAAATGAAAAAAATAAACTTTTAAAGAATTAGCATCATAAAATTAATTTATTCCAATAAAAATACAAAATAATATTATGACATTGACCAGATATGAAAGTCCCTCCCAGAAACAACTCTATTAATGATTGAGAAAGCACTCCTTAAAGAAAATACGAAATAAAATGAAAAATATGTAAATATGTTTAATTTTTTTCTTAGCAAAAAATCTTTCTAAAAATAACAATGAAAATTTGTCTCAGTACAAAGGCTACATTACTATTGAAAAAATACCAGCATGAAGAAAAGGTACATATTTGACAGTAGAAAAATGATTTCAGTGAATCACAATGTCTAAAGTTTGCAATGAAAATAAATCTGCAATAAAGATTTATGCCTTTTTTCTTTTCTTTTTTTTCTATTTTTTATACAAACAGTACAAACAGTATTGCACATAACAACAAATAGTCGAGGTTAGGTTATAGCCTTCAAAAAATCGACTAGTTCAAGTGTCACATCAAGGAAAGGCCACAACAGGACCTGTGTTACCCAGGGGCTTCCCAGTCAAGTTGCAGGTCAGAACACCTCTGTGTTTTAAAAAATAATTTCTTTTGAAGGACCCTCTCTTTTAATATAACATTAACAACCTGGGGGCACATTTATTTACAAAACAAAAGGGAACATGTTATAATTTAATAAACTAAAAAAGTTCTCTTTAAAAAAATACAAACAGAAGAACTCTTTCACAATCCTGGTCAGTCGTGCACAATCAACACTTGATTATAAATATACAAATTAAGGGAAAGTAGTTTCCACCGTCTATTCACAACTTTCAGCACCAAATGGAGTTTATTTTTTGTAACCTATTCTTCATGACAATGATTTTTTTTTTCGCCTTCACTCTAGCTTAATGCTGTACAATCTTCCAGCTTTTTAAAAAATCTCAGTGTTATTTTAGTACATGAAAGAGGGGTGCTTCTTCAAAAAGTTTTGCTTCTTTCACATAATTAGGTAGATTTCTGTAGGTTAGATATGATCTTTAATATTATAGTTATAAAGCTCTAACGTCTTCATTTTCAAAAAACACAAATAAGCATGAAAAAAATAAAGTTACCCATCTGTTAAATCATTTTCTTGCAGAATTAAATTAATATATATTTTTCTGAATAAACTTACTTAGAAAATATCATTTTCTTTCCTATATTTCAAAATTGAGGTATTGCAAAAGATCATGTCAGAAAGCATGCCTTTTTCCTTAAAAACAAAAAAATCTTCAGCCAACTTTTGAAAACTGTCTAGAATACAAAAAGTAGTAGTGCATAACAAAATTTCTTGTACAGATGAAAAAAACCCCACAAACATAGAAAAAAAAAACCAAACAAACAAAACCACACCTGGGCTGTGGAAAAAAGCAATTATTACCAAAAGCCCAGAAGTAACCTCAAAAGGGGAGGATTTTAATAAGCATTTTTAATCTAGTAAAAAACTATTTTCCTTTTTGAAAACAAACTATAGCTTGAGAGCCAGTAATTGCAACTAAACATGGGAGAAAAAACAAAAACAAGCAACACTAATTTAAGACAGTACAAGGACATCACAGCACATAAAACACAGCGACTTAAATCTATTCTGCAGTGTCATATCCAGTCAGATTGTCCCCAGAATTCCAAAATATAGGAAGAAGATTAAAAAAAGATTCACACAGTCTCACAATCATTTTGTGTGTTTATATATTACTATCTGCAGCCCAAGAGTGAATGCTAAAAAAATGTCCATGGTAGTACTAGCAGGTCTTAATTCTATTCAAGCTTTACAGGATAAATCCAGGGAATTAAGTAGTAAATTTCTCACCCAGACAACCAACTCTGCCCAGGCCATCTTATTTTGTACTGACATTTCTTTAGCATCACCATTACACAACTTCCTTAAAAATGTGCCTAGTTTGTCAATCTGACAACTTATCTTTATATACTGTATATATTCTTAGTGTTTGTAAGCTAAGATGAGCTCTTTGGTTTTCTGGACAAGGTCTGAAGCTATGTAAAATGGTGCAAGCACTACGAGATTGTAACTAAGAGCTCATGTGTTAGTTAATAATATACCATTTATGAACTGTCAAGTTCGTTAATGTCTGACACAGAGGCTTTAAACAGTTAAATTTGATCACAGTTAGACATAATCACTTTACTATATAAAATAAATTGCACAATATATAACAGAGCACCGCAAAGTACTTCATCTACCATCCACAAATTTGCTTTAAGAATATCCTACACCTAGGTTTTATATTGTTGTAATATAGGTCATTCTGTTATGGGCTCTTCCTATTCAGAAGCATTCCATTTATTGAGGCATGCCTTCCTCCAGTCAATTACCAATTCTTTGAATGAAAAAATTTTTTTTAAAAAAATGAGTATTTTATAGCTTATATAGATTCTTAATTTGTGCATTGTGGGAAGGTTTTATACTAGACATTGGATATAAAATTTATTGCATGCAGCAACCTGATTAAGTAAACATGCAGTCAGAAATAGTGACCTTCCATTGACGCTTTCTGAAGTTTATTCTCATCTCCTTTCGGCAGCTGACTCTATCCCTAAATCACAAAAGTGTGTTGTTGGGTTTTTTTTTTAAAATTGATACCTTAGCCTGAATAGAGTATTGTGGTATTAATAATACCATTTTAATAGCAGCAAAAGCTATTGCAGCATAAATTTACATAACACTAAAAGATCTAACCAAAATCCTCAGCAAAATAAAAATCAAACATAAAAGAAAAATAAAGATCCAGCTTATGAGGTATCCTTACAAGTCAAAATAGAGAGCAACGAAAGGCTTGTTTTCATTAAGGGTTATCCTTACTCTAAATGACCCCAACTAATGATTGCTGAATTGTTGTGAAGTTTTTGCTACATCTGCCACCTACTCACGAGTATTACCTTTGGTAAGTCTTGTCCTAGGGGCAACTCTCTAAGTTTCTGAAAATAAGTGCATGCTCCAGTTCCAACACAATCAGAACAACAACACAACAACAAACAGAAGAGTCACAGACATCAACCTGATGGCCGCTGATGAGAATGGCAGCCTACACACCGCCATGAGTGACAAATCAGTTATAAAAAATTAAGGTACCAAGCAGACAAAGGTGTGAATCAAAGTGCAAATCAGTACCGTTATTCACTCTGCAATTCTGCATCATACTGGACACTGAGTTCAGTAATATGACTGTAAATAATAATAATAAAAAGACCCATTTCTTCTTTAAAAATCAAGAACGAATGCACAGATTTCCAGAACACTGTAAGCCCTGAGGCAGTGCCCTCTCTTTTCCCTCCTTGTTATCTACTCCAGTACTTGTGGCTGGGTCAGCCCTGGGCTCAGCTCCAGCGGAACGGGACGTGACGAGGGCGGTCGCCTCCCTCCTTCACCAGCGGTTTGTGAAACTCCCGCCCAGCACGGGAATGTATGCTTGCCCAGCAGTATTCGCAGTAATACTGCAGACAGGTGACGTTGGCACAGAAGAATGGGGCGAACTTCCCACCACAGCGTGTGCCCTGGCATTCATCACACATCTGATCATCCAGCACATACGGCTTCACTTCAACCTGGACCCAAAGAGGAAAGACAGGAAAAAACGGTTTAGCAAAGCTTCCTCGTGTTTCTTGCTTCTCACAGCACAGCTTGATGATATGCCTCCATCAGATACCAATTTGAACTCTGCTGATATGGGATGTAGCTGAGCGTATGGGCTTCGAAATAAGCTCCCTGATTTACTTGTGTGACATTAGGCAAAGTCTTAACCTCTCTCTGCCTCTGTTTACTCTACCTGTGTATCTGTGAAACAGGCGTAACACGAGCACACACATGCGCTTCCACATCACACACACACAGAGTTGTATAATCTGTTAGCGGGGACCCAGTCTCTCCATCAGAGAATGCGAGTGAGGGTCAGGAGAGGCAGTGCGTAAAGGGCCCCATTGGCTGAACGCTGATGGCTGAGCAGCACCTGGCAACACAGGACAAGGAAGGGCGTTTCAGGAGAGAGGCCAGCAAGCAAAAAAGGGCAGGCCACAGACCTGGCAAATGGTGTGGCTGGAGCCTGGCCTGAGGGGAAGAGGCACCCTGAGGCCAGAAAGATGGGCTAAAGGGAGATTCTACTGTGAGGATCTGGGCTTCAGTGTTTAAATGACGAGGCTTTAAAGAAAAAAAAAAAAAATTTTTTTTTTTTTTTTTAGCCGGTCTCACTCAGTAGCCCTGGGTTAAGTGCTGTGGCATCCTAGCTCCTAACAACATCAAACTCTTGGGCTCAAGCGGTTCCCTTGCCTCAGCCTCCCAAGCAATTGGGACTACAGGCCCCCGCCACAATGCCTGGCTAGTTTTTCTGTTTTTAGTAGAGTCGAGGTGATGCTCTAGCTCAGGTTCCGACTCCTGAGCTTAGGCAATCTGCCTGCCTCGGCCTCCCAGAGCAGGACTGGAAATTTCAATAAAGAACTTTTCATCATAGCCCTTTAGGGAGCACTTTAAAATCTAAATGAAACAAAGCTGTATGATATAAAAAACAAAAGTAGAGAAGAAAAACATAACACACTTTTCTCCCACTTCCCTTTTGGAACCTCAGAAAAGAAACATCACTAACTTTAATTTTTTCATCCCAAATATTGGGAACCATTGGGAGGCTGAGACAAGAAGATTGCTTGAACCCCAAAATTTTAGGTTGCCATAGGTATTAATACCCTGGCATGCTACCCAGGGCAACAGAGACTCTGTTTCAAAAAAAAAAAAAACAAATATTACAAAGATTAGAATAACCATGAAGGTGAATCAGGTGCCTGCCTACCTTCAGAGCTCGGGGAAGAGTGCCCCCATGTCTGTTGAGACAGGGACATGTGTGGTTTTGAGATGAGCTTCAGGCATCCTGTGTCCCGCAGAGTGTAAGTCAGGGCACACTGGAGGGGGCCACAGGGTGGAAAGCATGGGAGTGAGCGGGAAGGACGGGACTAGACACTGTGCTTTTCTGGTTCTTCTTCCTTTCCTGGCCTCTAGAGACTTACCTGCAGCCTAAACCCACAGGTCCACAGGCCCATCTGCCAGCCAGATATTTCTACTTTGAAGACCCACCCAACAAGGCTTGTACCAGCTCTTGGCTGCCCGGGGAAACGTCTATACTTTGCTTGACTGGCCCCTTCCTCCTATTTCTCCCTCCTCTGTCTGACAAGTTAGTGCATGGGCTTCAAAACACATCTCTTACATTCATCTGCATAATGCAAATTGCAGTGGCTCTGATACCAATCTACTTGGGCTCAAATCGAGGCCACTTTAGCAGCTGTGCAAAATTAGTCAAGTTTCTGAGCCTCTGTTTCCTTAAATGCACAGGGCGGGTAAGAAGAGCTCCTATTTTATGGAGTTCCTATGCAGGTTAAGTGAGTCAGACCACACAACCAGCGCCTGGCGTTCCATAAGCACTAAGCAGAGCTTCCTCAAGGGCCCACCACAAGTCGAGCTTGGATGCCTGAATGGCACCTACCCTGGCCACCAAGTTCCAGCCCCTCCCATGTTTCAACATACATGTTGGTATTTTGATAATCTTCCACAATGGTCAGGGTCAAAAGCCACTGATTCTTCATGGCCTCTAGGATTAAACTCACCTTCCTTAGTAAAGCAGAGTATTCCCTTTCTCCTAGGACTTAATACTTCTTGTCAGAGCCTCCATGATTTGACCATTCTCTCCTGAGAAGTCCTCAACTCAAACTTTAATAGGTCTTTATTTCTACTTACACTTGCCTCCCATTTTATTTATTAAAAAAAATTTTTTTTTTATTAAGTCACGCCCTCCCTACCTGTCCTTTGAGCTCAAACACTTATATACCCTATGAGGCCATTAGTTCTTTTTTCTTTCAGCACATAAAAATAATATATATATATTTTTTTTTTGTAGAGACAGAGTCTCACTTTATCCCTCTCGGTGCCATCGTGTCACACAGCTCACAGCGCCAACTCCTGGGCTTAGGCGATTCCCTTGCCTCAGCCTCCCAAGTAGCTGGGACTACAGGCGCCTGCCACAACGCCCAGCTATTTTTCTGTTTTGCAGTTTGGCCGAGGCCGGGTTTGAACCGGCCACCTTCAGTATATGGGGCCGGTGTCCTACTCGATGAGCCACAGGCGCTGCCCAAAATTAATTATTTTTAAAGTAAACACTTTGGTGGCATTTAATACACTCACAATGTGAGCAAGCACCGTTTCTACCTCATTTCAAAACACTTTTATTACCTAACAAGGAGACCCCATACCCAGTGAGCAATCACCCTCCTTCACCCCAACTTCCCAGCCTCTGGTGCTGACAACCTGCTTTCTGCCTCGATGGATCACCTATTCTGGACAGTTTGTATAAATGGAATCATAATATGAGACTCTGTATGTTGCAATGTTTAGAGGTTCACCCACACTGTAGCATGCAGCAGTACCTGACTGTTTTTTATGCCTGAATAACACGTCAGATAAGAGTGAGTGTACACACACACTACATTTTGTTTGTGCATTTATCTGTTGATGAATATTTGGGTTGTTTCTACATTTTGGCTTCCAAGAATGGGGCTATGAACATATATGAATTACATTTGTTTAAGTACCTGTTAATTATTTTGGCTTTATATCTAGGAGTGCTTGAACATACAGCAATTCTATGGTTAACTTTTTGAGGAACTACTAAATTGCTTCCCACGCCAGCTGTTTCATATTTTATGTTCCCACTAGCCAAGTTCCAGGATCCCAGTTTCTCTATATTATATCTATACCAATACTCACTTCCCACTTTTGTGATGATAGCCACGTTGGTAGGTATGAAGTAGTAGTGCAGCATAATTTTGATTTCCATTTAAGGACCAATGATGTTTGCCATCTTTTCATGTGCCTTCTGGCGTAATGACTAATGATGTTTAGCGTCTTTTTGTGTGCTTATTGCACATCTTTTTTGCAATCTTCTTCACCTCACACTATGTACAAAAATTACCTCAAAATGCATCAGCATTCCTAAATATAGGAACTAAAACTATAATACTCTTAGAAAAAAATAGAGGCAAATCTTCAAGAGTTTGAATTTGGCAATGGATTCTCAGAGGTGACATCAAAAGGAAGAGCGCCGCCCAGCAAAATTCCATCTGGATCAGTGGTTCTCAACCTATGGGTCATGACCCACAAGAACTGTATTAAAGGACTGCGGCATTAGGAAGGTTGAGAACCACTGATCTAGATGGATAGATAGATAGATAAAAATAGATTAAGGGTCATGTACCTGTTTCCAGATTTAGCCTCAGTGTGTGAGCCTGGGCATCCCATGAAAGAGCCCTGATTCACTTACTAAGGCTTCAACATAGCTTCTTGGGACACTCATTCTATTTGATGTGCTAAAACTTTTAAACATAATGTGCTCATAATCTTTTCAGCATGTGCCATAGAGTACATCTATCCTGGCCTATAAAACCATAGTAACCTCATTAACAGTCCCACTAAACACAGTGTCTAACTCAGGTTCACTGGCAGACAGTACTAAGAATGTCTAAACATAAATTTTTAGTTTTTCAACTGACTATGAGCTGGAATCCTGCTGTTTATACAGATAACAGATGCCTGGGGAATTAAAGTAGCAACGTGAAAAGAGCTTTCCTCTAGCAACAAAGTTATCTGCAAATACAGCAAATTTACAGTTATTGATTTTAGATGCAATCTGGGGTAGATTTAAAAAAAAAATCACAGAGGAAACAGTTTGGAATTCATTTTCTGTTTACTTTACAAAGGATGAGACTTAGCATTTTTGATATTCTCAAGTGTTAGATCACAAACAGTTTTAAAATTACCCTGTGCCCTTCCAGTAGTTCAAAACCCATTTACTGTTATAGAGCAGGGTTTCTATGTCAGCACCTGTGCCATATGTTTATAACATGCAAAGACATTTGTGATTGCTCTGTTTAGCCTTAAGATTTCTTTTACATTAAACACAGAAATGCCAGCTGACAATGTCCTGTATTCTTGCCAGGCTGTTTGGGAATGGGGCTGGACATGTGGGTATAAATTAGCCCCAAAGCAAGTGCTATTAGAAGAAGAGTGTATCAAGTGGAGAGCAAAGGGCAAAAAGATTGTCAAAAGTCTATAAAATATGTAACTGCCATGACATCACTCCTCAGAGTATAGAGGTGAAGAGCACCCTGGCTTTATCACATCCTCATGGCCCTGTACCCCATAAGGGATTTAGAACAGCGCTTACAATTAAGAATAAGCATTCACTAAGAAAGTGCTCGCTGACTGATATCACCTGACTTCTAGGGTAAAGGAACTTGAATGCTCTACTGTGGTAACTACTAAGAAAGACGTCAAAGGCCTTTTCTCAATTACTTATCTCACAAACAACCTCTACATTCAAACATGGGCAGGAAAAAATTTAATCACTCTAATGAAATTTCATATTAAAAATACACAGGAGAGGATCGGCACCTGTGGCTCAACGGGCTAAGGTGCCAGCCGCATACACCTGAGCTGGCGGGTTTAAATCCAGCCCGGTTGATGGCTGCAACCAAAAAAATGGTCGGGCGTTGTGGCGGGCCTGTGGTCCTAGCTACTTGGGAGGCAGAGGCAAGAGACTCGCTTGAGCCCAGGAATTGGAGGTTGCTGTGAGCTGTGATGCCACGGCACTCTATCCAGGGTGACAGCTT
>CAUYON010208071.1:0-30600 GCA_963573935.1 Arctocebus calabarensis
GTAAATGCTGGCACAGTGTTAATAATTACATTAAGGTTATAAAATCACATTAAGATTCAATGTAGAGGCTCGGCGCCTGTGGCTCAGGTGGACTGAGCTGGCGGGTTCAAATCCAGCCCCAGGGCCCACCAAACAACAATGACGGCTGCAACCAAAAAATGGCTGGGCGTTGTGGCGGGCACCTGTAGTCCCAGCTACTTGGGAGGCGGAGGCAAGAGACTTGCTTGAGCCCAGGAATTGGAGGTTGCTGTGAGCTGTGATGCCACAGCACTCTACCCAGGGTGACAGCTTGAGGTTCTGTCTCAAAAAAAAACAAAAAAAAAGATTCAATGTAGCGTCTCAGAAGTTATACAGATTCTTTCAAAGGTTTGAGAAAAATGCAGCCACTGACATATTAAATATAGAGTAAGTAAAGTTTCTGCTCAAGCAAGAGGCCCAGGACCAACCTACCTAAAGCAGACTCAGACAAAACTTCTCAAGCAGAACTCAACTGAATTCTCTGTTCCCAGAATTTTTGTTGAGTTCTACTTCTAGGAAAAATATAAACACATGGGAACAAGCTGATTTTTTCCCTTGACCTAAAACAAAAATCACAACAACATCCAGGAGTTTTCTGAGGTCAGAACAAATTCAAAGTCCAGCTTCTACCCTCTTTCACCACAAAACATGTTATCAGAACTGTGGGGCAGAGCAGAGAGCAGATGGGGGGAAGGGGTGGAATATTCACCACAACACACCTGTTACGTGCTGAGAACTGTGCCAGCACCATCCAGCATCATGTTATTGCTTTTATTAGCAACTTTTTAGAAAAGTATTATTAACCACACTTCACATGTGAATGCAAGGTTTAGAAAGGTGAAATAATTTACCTAACATCACACAGCTAATAAATGATGGGGACAGTATTTGAGTCCAACTGTGACTGGTGTTCAAGCCCACATCTTTTTTTGTAAAACTACAATCAAGATAGAGTTGTTATAGGTGTAGGCAGACTCCTAAGCTCAAGTGAAGCTGAGGCCCTAAGAATGGAGATCCAGAAAAGTCCTATCCCTCTAACAGAATGCAGGTCCCAAGCTCCATCTTGGGAAGTGGAGATTGACCCAAAAAATAGAAATGGATGTCACATCTTTCTAAGTAGAAGTAGGTAAGACTGTAGGAAGTAGGAATATAGAGACATTCCAGGGAATCAGTCATAGAAGGCTGGATTACAGAGGCAGGCTTCCTTTCTCAGGGAAGCAGAGAATAAGTTTCATTGACTATTCTCTAGTTCTCACCCAACTATAAATCTCACTTTTATTGAATGCCACTATGGTTTTAGTGTATCCCCCAAAAAGCAGGTGTTAGAAACTTAATCCCCAATGCAATTATGTTGGAAGGAGAAGTCTTTGAGGAGATGTCTATGTCATAAGAGCTTTACCTTTATGAATGGATAAATGCTACTATAAAAAGGGCTGTGTTCTCTCTCTGCGTCTCTTGGGTTGTAGGAAGACACATTTCTCCTCTCCAGAGGATGTTGCAAGGAGGTGCTCATTTGGGACCTGCCTTGATCTGGGACTTCCTAGCCTCCAGAACTATGAAAATGAATGGAAAGAGTATTTTCAAAAATGGTGTACAAGAATGAAAAAATTCTTGGGTCCAGCTGCTTGCAGAATTTTCTCCTTCGTTTTAACTTTGGTGAAATTAATTACAATGTGCCTAGGTCAGACCACACTTCTGGTGCATTCTATAAGAGTACATGTCAAATCTACTAAATGTAGGGTATAAATGTCATAACACAGTAATTAAGAAAGTGTGATGAAGGCTATGTTAACCAGTTAGTTGTAGTTGTAACTATTCAAATTGTATATAAAACCAGCACATGGTACCCTATACATGCATTAATGTATACAGCTATGATTTAATTTAAAAAATAAAATACATTTTAAAAAAAGAATGAAAAATTGCATAGAATGCATGGCAATTATTTTGAGAAAATAGAGTAATCAAAATGATTTTACATTGCTTAATTTTTGTGTATCTCATAACTTTCATAGTTGTAATAGCCTCCATTAACCCCCCTCACCCGCCTCCACCTTTGCAACAACTCACAAATACATACCCACCCTTCAACAGTATTTCATCTTCCTGGAAGATGCGCCTTTTTTTTTTTAAATAGGCTAACACTGTTGAGTTGGGGACTCACTTGAAAACAATTGTAGAACAGGCAACAATTGTAACTAATTGTTTTGGCTTTGCCTCCACGAACATGAAAAGCACCAGCTTTAAGCTGTCGGAATGGGTGTTAGCTTGGAAGAAAGCTCCAGAGACAACACTGTAGCACCCTTTTAACCCCCAGGAACCAAATGGTCACGGAGAGGCAGTGAACCAGAGCCGTTTAGCAATATTACCCAAGTGGGAATAAACATAGGCTAATTCCACAAGCCCACAAAGCCAGTTTAAGAGCCCAATCCCAATAGTTTTCAGCTCTTGCATGAATTCTTTTAAGAAATGCTTCCAATGCTCTTGACCATATTGCAGGGAAAAGCATGATGCCTCTGAATCAAAAACACCTTTCAGAAGAAGCTGCCCCTAAAAGTGAAACTTCAGGAAGACTGAAAGCAAACTATTTCCCATATTCCTTCAGTTTGCTATCTTTTGTATTTATTTTGCTATCTTTGATGGAGTACTGTGTGATAAAATATATGTCAAATTCAGTATAAAAATGTTCTCTCAGAAAGTTTTAAAACCCTAAGTGATAAGAAATCTCATGCCATAATTTAACTGGCAATGTTTTTTTCTTTCTTCTTAGGGTTCTGTGAAATACGAAGGAGCTTAAAAACAAAGTAAGTTAGGGTGGCGCCTGTGGTTCAAAGGAGTAGGGGGCTGGCCCCATATGCTGGAGGTGGCAGGTTCAAACCCAGCCCCAGCCAAATACTGAAAAAAAAAAAAAAAAAAGTAAGTAAGTTAAATACAGCAGGACTACTTTACCTACTCACTTTCTCTGACCTCTGGACTTTCATGTATTCTGTTGTCCCTTTCTAGAATATTTTTCTCTTTCCTCTTTGCTAGTTAACGCCTACCCATCCTCTGGGTTTTGGCTTAATTATCACTTCTAGGCAGCCTTCCTTAACATCCTCTGCCTCTCCCCAAACCATGTGAATTACACCTGCTGGGTACTTCCATAGCATTCCCTACATCCTCTATCATAAAATCATTCTCCTTTACCGTCACTGCTTCTTCAATTTTCCATTGAAGGAGTCTGTGAACTCCTTGAAAATGTGACCGGTTTTATAACCAAAATTTTTCAATTTGCAAGTGTCTTAGCTCCCTTATATTGCGAAGGAGTTCTCAGCGCTCACATCAGAACTGAAGCAGGTGGTTAAGTGGCCTTGAGTTGACAGGGATGAGCAATGCAGTGGCCTAGCAAAGGCAATCTTAGAAAAAGGAGAGAATGGACAGAGAGGTCTCAGAACTGTAACTTTCTGTACATTGAGGCAATTCTTTTGAGTTTTTCCCAGGAACAGCAGCATCTCCTTACAGCCTTGAGATAACCACAGCTCCTTACTCTGCTAGGACATGTGGAGAAAGACAAGATAAATAATTCACCAGTGCAGACTGCGCTCAAGAGCCACTCAGCCTGCACACAGGCTGAAAGAATGAACAGTATTAAGCCCTAGCTCATTACAATACTAAAATCCCCACCCTGGGGAGGGATTTGCCCACCATTTTTTGTTCATGGGATGAATGAACTAGGGTGATTCCCCACTGTGCCCTGCACTCTACCCAAAACATACAAGGGGTTCATGCCCTCTGCATTATTCATTTTCACCCCCATAAAAATCCCTTAACCCTGCTAATCTGGGAAGTGAATTTGAGGTAGCTCGTGCTCCCCCTCTTAGCTAATGCTTCATCTGAAATAAATCCTTCCTCCCTTAACAATCCTCCTTGTCTTAGGAATTGGCTCTCTGTGCCATGAGCGAAAGTGAACCCCTCTTTGTGGGTTTGTTAACAAAAACATAGAACTTGCATGTCTTGCTCATGTCATGCCTGGCACTCCTAAGCTCAAGTGTAGGTGAGGCCCTAAGAGTGGAGATTCAGAAAGGTCCTATCTGGCACTCAGAAATATTCATCTGTGAAAAAGTTAACTAAATTAGTTAGTGTCTCCACCACACCGCACATAAGTAAACTCACTCAATTTTGAATGGCAAATCAATACGGATTTTATCTCACAGATGAAGAAACTGAGGCACAGAGACTAAGAGGCTAGTTAGTTACAGAACCAAAACTAAAATTCCTTAAGGTTCCATATAATAATAGTGATATTTGACATTTGTTGGGTATTTGCTAGGTGGCTGGTACTGTTCTAACCTTACTTATATGAATAATCTCACAATTCTCACAACCCTTTTAGGAGGGGATTATTGGTATCCTCAAATTTATGAAAAGGGAAAAACTGGGCAGTGCCTGTGGCTCATTGAGTAGGCCCATATACTAAAGGTGGCGGGTTCAAACCCAGCTTCAGCCAAACTGCAAAACAGAAAAACAGCCAGGCATTGTGGCAGGCGCCTGTAGTCCCGGCTACTTGGGAGGCTGAGGCAACTAGCCCAGAATCGCCTAAACCCAGGAGTTGGAGGTTGCTGTGAGCTGTGTGACGCCACGGCACTCTACTGAGGGCAATAAAGTAAGACTCTGTCTCTACAAAAAAAAAAAAAAAGAAAGAAAGAAAAGAAAAGAAAAGGGAAAAACTGAGGTACAGAGAGGTCAATCAAATTTCCTAAGAGAATGGAGCTAGTACATGGTGTAGCTGAGATGTAAACCCCAGCCGGCTCCAGAATTTGCACCAACAACCACACCACCCTTATAGGTTCTGGTAATTTGGGTCAGAATGTTTAACAATAGTAATTATTATTAGTTACTGGCAGATCACTTCTTAAGAATGTGTTTTCAAGCTAATCCAAGACAAATAGCTTTATTTCAGTGAAATTAATGCCAAAGAAAACAGAATTAAGTCTAATACAACTCAAAGGACATGGTAACACCAAGTGAGAGCCTGAGGTTCTCCACAGCCCCTTCTGCAAGCTGCTATATAATCTTGAATGAATCACTTCGCTTCTCTGGACTTCAGTTACATTGCTAGTTACAAAAGGGGTGGGGTAATGCAAATAAACTCTTCAAATCCTCCAATAGTGTCTGTCACTTTATCTCCAAGCAACAAATAGGTACACCAAGTGGGAGAAATCACCTCTGCCAAATATTGAATTTGAGGATGTAACTGAAACTCCAGTGTTTGTTCTACAAAATTCAAATAATGTTTGGCAAGGTGAAGGGCTCTTGATCCTCCACCCGAAAGCACGGGTTTTTAAATTCCAGCCATCGACTTTTTTTCCATCTCCTTCTATTGACAGTGTTTGCCTTAGTAGTGAGAGGGAAGCCCAGACTTGTGTTGACAGAGTCTGACTGTTGGGGTAAAATACATAACATACCTGGCGGGGGAATGGTGTTTAACAAGAAACAAGCCTCCGTCTCCACCTGACTCATTCCACACTGGGCCTCCCTCTGTCACTGCTTTGTTACAAGGGTAGATCAGAGGCTCATGTGGAGACTTGCTCAAGTCAAACACTATCAAAAAACTCCAGCCCAACCACACTGGGGAGGAAAACCAGGTCTTTGCCAGATTGGTATTGGAGCCAAGGCTACTAATGGGAAGAGCCGGAGACTCACACCAGGGCTCCAGGGAGCAACTCCAACTTGGCCCCAAACCATCTCTCCTTCTTCAGGGTCCCAGGGTCCCAGGTTCCATATAATAATAGTGATATTTGACATTTGTTGGGTATTTGCTAGGTGGCTGGTACTGTTCTAGCCTTACTTATATGAATTCTTATTGATCCAAACCTTTTAGAGACTGGCTTTTCCAATAAGCAGCAGTACGCATTTTCTCTTTTTGGTACAGGAGAAAGTAAAAGGTTACAAGGTTTTCCCAAACTGTGTCTCCAAAGCTACAGTCCCATTCGGAGGCATCAAATATTTTTAGGCTTCATGACTGCATTTAAAGCTAGATAAATTTGAGTAAATCCCTTATCCTCTTAAGAGTAAAGCTCACTAACCTGTTAAATGAAAGTAATAATGCCTGCAGTTCAGGATTCAATGAGATAACACGTATGCAGCAGGTGCTCAATGAGAGGCTGTTCTCATTACTTTACAAACGTAAATAATGTTTGTGCCTAATCACATGTACCTTCATATTATCTCAAAATTAAGAGAAAAAAAAAGAGGGAACTCTTTAATGATTTCTTTCATGAATGTCACCAAGACAACATGTTTAGACTCTCTAAAGCCAACCACATCTGGGGAGAAAGTTCTTTTACTAAAAGATTTCCTAAAATATTGTTTTTCTGTGGTTTGTAATAATTCTTTATCATCAGAAGCCTTGGGAGCCAAAAATGGTAATGATGATTCCTTTTTACACAATGAATATCTCCCCAAAATGTTAATAGATAAAGAAATAGAAAAATTGTATTCATTCCAAAGTCAGTATACATTCATTCAATAATATTTAAAAGTACTAGACGTTGAATAGGTTTATAATCACTTCTCTCTGAAAGCAAGTTTGGGTTAGGATGTTCTTTTTATGCACCATATTCTGTGTGGAAAATAGGCAAGGATCCTTATTCATCTCATAAGGGTGAGATGACAGTCCCCGAGGCGTGCCAAAACGTAGTTCTTAATATCTGACATATCTGGGTTTGTGGCCTGGGTCTGATACCGGCTGCATCCTCTTAAGCCGGTTATATGTTTTACATCTCATTTTCCTCATCTGTGAAATGGGAATAATATGCCTATCTCATAGCATTGTTGTGAGGATTAAATTTAGAAATACATATAAGGCGCTTCTTACATGCACGAGCTAATACTCAAGTTTAACACACTAGGGATCCACGGGACCATTCAAGTTCCAGCTGTTGTTCAAGGTCATATAGCTGACATGGCAGAAATGGGACTGAGACTCCTATCTGATGATTTCCAATATAATATTTTCTGCCATACTAGTAATTTTCAACTGTTTCAAAGCATCAAAATCCCTGCTTAACCCACTTCAAGGGCACAAGGTAGGGATATAGGGCACACCTTTTAAGTGTGGGACACAACCACAAAAAGGACTCTACCTAATGAATTCAAATATTGTAACCTAGTTGTTTGCACCCTCCTATTAACCTGAAATTTAAAAAAAAATAAAAATCCATGCATAAGGAAACAATACATTTCCACAGCACATCAGAATGTAACACAGAGAACTTCTAGGCAGAGTTGGGGGAGAATCCTCCCTACTTCCCACTGCCACAGAGAAATGTCTCCCCATATGGCCATCTACTTCTGGGTCAGCTGCTGGCTGTCACTGCCTGAACCTCACCAGGGACTTGATGAGGACAGTCAGACAGCAATGCTTCCATTGGCTATGTTTTAGACCTTATGTTTTTCCTCCTGTTCGACTTGCCTTGTTCCTTATTTCCTCTCAATCTCTTGGTCCTTTGACCACTTTTTTTCCAACTCAGGAACTTTGTCACTTTTATCAGTCTGGCTGTTGTCTAGGAATGAACCCTCCTCCCACAGCCCCATTCTCTCTCTGCCAACCAGCATGTGTTCTTCTGGTTCATTTAGCTCCACCCAGCTTCGCACCCATTGCTGCATATAGATCAGGGAACGCTTCCACCCCATCTCCAGGCCATGCAAACCTGTTCCACCCCTTCCCTGTTCCCTCTCTCACCTTTCAATAGAGGAAGAGTTACTAACATGATAAATCAAAATTTTAGAATATTTTTATGTCACGTTTTCTTTAGGGCTAGTTCACTGTGTGTTAAAGATACAAAGCCATCTGCCCCTACAACTTCTCCACCTGACGGGGAGTATACATCCAAGCCAGCCGAACACATCACAGTTCTGTATGCATGCCTGGACATGCTGGTCACTGCCAGCATATAGAACTGAGCTGGTCAGAAGGACTCAGATTCAAGCATTTTGTGAGATTTAAAACACACTTTTTGCAAATCAAAACCACTCTAAGATAACCACCTAACCCCAGCAAGATTAACCCACACCACAAAGTCCCAAAACACCAGATGCTGGCACAGATGTGGAGAGAAAGGAACACTTCTACACTGCTGGTGGGATCGGAAACTAATACAGCCATTTTTGAGAGAAGTATGGGGAATCTTTAAAGATCTAAAAGTAGACCTCCCACTTGATCCTGCAATGCCATTACTAGGTATCTACACAGAAGAACAAAAATCATTTTCCCACACAGACATTTGCACAGGAAAGTTTATTACAGCTCAATTCATAATTGCCAAGTCTCAGAAGCAACCTAAGTGCCCATCAAGTCATGAATGGATCAACAAACTGTGGTATATGTATACCATGAAGCATTATGCAGCCATTAAAAAAAAATGGAGACTTTACATCTTTTACATTTACCTGGAAGGAGCTGAAATACATTCTTAGTAAAGTTTCACAAGAATGGAAAAATAAATATCCAATGTACTCCATACTAATATGAAATCTATATATGAACAATTACATGCTCATAAAAACAATAAAACACTAATATAGTCCAGTTCAGGGGCAGAGGGAAGGGGGAAGGTGGAAGGGGAGGACATTTGGCAGGAGGGAGGGCATGAGGCGGGGTCTCACCCAATGTGTACATGGTGGGGGTGTACAACACACCCCCTGGGTGAGGGGCTCTTCTACAAATGGAACTTTACCCTGGAAGTGTGAACAAGGTGACCTAAAAATTGCCCCCTCATATTAATTTGAAAAGATTTTTAAAAAATACTTAAAAGGAAAAAATAAATAAATAAAACTTGCTTTAGTCTTCAAGCTTAAGTCAGCACCTTTCCCAGAGCTCTGCTCTGAAGAGGCTGGGTACTCAGAGCTGATTAGATTCCCATTGACCCTCTATTTCCATCAGAAAATCAACAGAGGGAAGAACTGACTGACGGAGTAGAGCTAAGCCTTCCCAGGTCCCTGGGCGTAAAGGCCTGAAAACCACACCTCGCACCCTACCTCCTCTCCGACCTTCCTTCCTGCTGCCCCGTTTCCGTTCCTCTGCTCTCAGCCATTCCCAGGTCCCTCACCCAAGTCATCCCCTGATGAAATGGACGTGGAAGATGGGCCTTTGCTCCTCCTGGCCTGAGCCCAGTGTGCTTTTCCTCTGCTTCCTTCTAAATCCTACTGCCCTTCCATGCCTGCCCCAAATCCCTTCTCCATTGGAAATCTTCCATTATCCCTATTGGAATGGGTCCTCCCTCCTCCAGCCCACATAGCACTTAATTTTTCATTCAGTTATGGCACTAACTTCATTCTATCTCATTTCCAAAAAGTTGTTTACAACAGGTTAGTCTTTCCCACAAGCCTGGAAGCAACTCAAAAGCAGGAAGTCTGGTTTAGTCATTTGTGATACTCCCCAGCCTTTAACATGCTGCTTTGGTAACCACAGATGCACAATACAATACACTATATACACACATATATACATGTATACACATATACAGGTGGCCATAAAGTTCGCATGCGATTGCAATGGGCCAGCTCCATTGCAATCGCACGTGAACTTTATGGCCACCCTGTATCTGTCCTGTTGAATTGTTCAAATTAGAAACCCAAGCATTAGGAAATCCAGGCCGACTGGGCATATTGTGGGCCTTCTGAAGCATAAATGGAAAATACTTCACCAGGACCGGGAAGGGACTCACCGAGGCATCCACATCTTTGGCCCGCCTGTGAGTCCACTTGTTTTCCTACTTTTTCCCTCATTTTTAATTACAAGTAAGCTGCCTTGTGTGTTTCCTTTTTCTGCTACTGGCACACGCTGTCAGCGAGCTTTGAGTTTGGGTCCAAATGCTGATGCAGGAAGGGCTTGTCAGCAAGCCGGAGCTCTGGTTCCAGAGGCGTGCTGAGGAATTCCAATGCCCTGGGCCAGCAGTCAGACTTCATTATGAGTTCCTGCTTCTCTCCTAAAGCCTACTGGGGGCTCTGGGGGCCGTGGAAAGAACACAAAGTGGGGAGCCGGAAGATTCCGTTCAAGTGTGAGCCCTGCCACTTGCTTCTTACGTGACCTTGTACAAGTTATTTAACTTTTCTGAACCTCGGTTTGTTCATTTGTAAACTAGGACTGGTGAGGCTTAAGTGAGTTCCTAAGAAAAGGCAAGTATGGAAATATTTTCTTGGCTCTCCAGAAACTAAGGTGTCATGATATCAAACAACTTTGTCTGCTAAAGGGATGACTGTGTCTCTCTTTCTTTCTCAGGAAGAAAACTGCCATGGCCCACTTAAGGGTGAAAGATAAATGCCTATTTCTGAATGACAGCTGGCATAAAAAAGATCCCCTATTGTCTCTGGGAACTTCTGAGAAACAGAATTGCTTTAATGATGGGAAAAGATGCCCTTCTGTAAATAGGTGGCTGCTTCCTTCCCACTTTTCATCGAGATTCTTTCTCTTTATCAGGTTGGCTCTAAGGATAGAAACTCCAGGCAGAAAGGAACCCTGGGTACCTCTGGAGAGACTGCCATGTTGCTGTTGGCTTCTCTGTGAATACTCCATCAAGTTCAGTTAAGGGAGCCCCAGACAGTAATGCTGTGTTACCACCCAACATTTCTGCTCTTGCCATATGCAGGCAGGTCTGCCACGCCAGCAGCCAGCAGCTGTGTTTACAACTTCCCATCACCCTTCTTAATTAGTGAATTCATTCTGGGCCTGTTGGTAGCCCTGAGTAGGCTTCTGTGGCGTGGGGTGGCAGGGTGTCATCCCGTGGGAGAACTGCACAGCATCTGGGCACTGCTCTTGAACAGGGGCAGTGAAGGCAACATCCTGGGAATGGCTAAAAGGGTGATTGAAAGAATATAAAGCAATCTTTATGCACAAGGCTAACACTGCCTTCTCCCCTGCTATACGCGCTGGTCAAGTTCAAAAAAGCTCCCAGTTTTAGTTCCTATGACTTTGAAGATTTTGGCTCCCACATTACCAATATGCAGCACATTTCAGGTCAAATACCTTACAAAATGTCCCTGAAGATGTGAACTACAGTTATAGTCACTTTCCCTGAAATGTTTCTTATCCCTTAGATTATAAAATGCCCAATAAACTTCATCAAACTGGTGTAAAAGAGCAGCTACCAGATCCCATGGCAATTCCAAGGGAGAAAAGAAGCCTTTTTTTAATCTTCTAAGAAGTCCTTCCTCATATAGACCCCATTCTTGGAAAGCACTAAAACAGGAAATAAGGGAGTTGATATAGAAAACAGCCTCAGTCTTTACAGTTTTACTCTCTGAAAACAAAATGTCTATTTGTGTGATTGTAATGGCCAAAGGATTATATCCTCAAACTAGGCTGCTGTGTGGTGAAAATCAAACCAGGGTAACATAACAAAAGAGAATCACTACCAAAATATTATGCCATTGTGGAACAAAATGACCATGATTAGAAAAGTCTTCGTTTTTCTTAAGAGAGTGTTGCTGTCTTTCGGAAGCCAATATATCTAACAAAGTCTTTGTGTGTACCTTATAGAAAAAAATTCTGTAATACCAGATGCTTAAGGGCATAATAGAACCCAAAATTTTGCACTATAATTCAACTCTATCACCAGCAGGATTACCCTTGACTATTCTCCCACCTCAAGTCCCTACATTTCTCAACTGCAAAATCACAATAAAAACAACTGGCCTGGGTCCTTTACATCTCAAGGCTGCTAATTTCAAATAAAAGATGCAGAGGAAACTGGTTTATAAACATAAAAGATGTGTATGAAGATAGAGATTATATTCTAGGGTAGAGTTTTAAAGGTTCTGTTGGTTGTTGTCCTCCCTCTTAGGAGGATTTCTCTAGAGCTGAATGTTTCAAAATGCATTTTTTAAAAAAGAATGTTAACTTTAGTTCCATTGTGTAACATCTGGTAGATTGGGGAAGGTGTGTACTTGAGGGGTCCATCCAAAATGTGATTTATTAAGGAATACTATCCTTTAAGAACATTAATTTTAAAAAAGAAAAAGAAAATGTTATTCAAATAAAAGAAATATGGGTAAGCATTTTATGAAGTAGAATAAATATGAAGGAACAATGTAACAAATTAAATGTGTCTGGGAATTAAACTCAGCATACCATGTCACACCTAAAAGAGCACGGATGCCCTGGAGGAAACATGTTGATATATTCCTAGAATAATTTCACTTCACCATTTATGTGAGTGAAATCACCATTTTCCTATAGAATCACAGAACTCTACTACACAATATTGTCTTTGTAGCTGGAAAATCAAGAAAGAAACATGCTATAAAACCCAGTTAGGAAAGGCTTTACCCTGAGTGAGAGAAGCTAGTCTCAAAGTTTGCACACTGTGTGGTTCCATGTATATGCTGCTGTAAAAACCACAGAGCTATGGTGACAGAGAATATAGATCAGTGACCACAGAGGTGAAGCCTGGGGACCCGCGTGCCCACAGAGGGATGGCATGAGAGTCTGGGGGTTATTGAACTATATTGCATCTGATTGTGATGATGTTTACACAAATCTGTCCATGTGTTAAAATGCATAGAACTGTTCACCAAAAAAAAAAAAAAGTCAATTTTAGGCCAGGCATAGTGGCTAACACCTATAATCCTACCACTCTGAAGGCTGAGGCAGGAGGATTCCTTGAGTTCAGGAGTTCAGGAGTTCAGGACCAGCCTGAGAAAGAGCAAGAGCCCAACTCTACTACAAATAGAAAAAAATTATCCAGGTGTCGTGGCAGGTACCCACACTCCTAGCTACTTGGGAGGCTGAGGCAGGAGGATCCCTTGAACCCAGAATGCTGTGAGCTAGGCTGACCTCATGGCATTATAGCCTAGGACAACAGAGTAAGACTCTGTATCAAAAAAAAAGTCATTTTTATTGTATTATAATTTTAAAATAAAAGTAGAAAAGAGCAAAAATAATTATATCATTGATTCACATGCAGCAGAAGTCAGACCTTGTCCTCTAGAGGATCACAGCTGTATTTATAAAAGAAAAAAATAAAGCTGTACAGCAGTACTTCTCCAACTTTATTGGCACAAACCACCTGGAGATTTGGTTATAGTGAACATTCTCACAGGGGTTCTAGGATAGGGCCTAAGGATTTGCATTTCTGTAGAACACCTAAGTGTTTCATAAGTGTAAAACATCTTGCTTCTGTGTCCACAGACAACAGTGGAAAATGCATAGGCTTTGTAGAATTTAGTTCATCTAGATCAATTATAATTGTTTAAATGTGATTTCCTCCTGAGCCCAAATATGTTCATTGGATAGAACTCTGTGGATGGCAGGTGCTCCCTGTAGGAACGGTCACATGAGACAAAACCTAAGGTGCTGATCTAAGTCCCATCCAGCAGCAGGACAAAAAATTCCCTGAAAAAACTCACTTTCCTTCTCAGGCCTTAGTGCCCAATCTCAAAAACCTGGGGTGTCCTAGACAAATTAACCATAGTTAGTAATGGATAAGTACATGTAGATATTATCTTTTCTTTCAGCCAAGATCACCAACCTTGTCTTTCTGACCAGGCTGTAAATGATTTGCAGGCAGAAATTTATCATCTAAAAGAAGTTTTTAAAATAACTCCTTTCTTACCCATTTGAGCCTCAGTTTCTTCACCTACAAAGTAAGAATAATCATACTGCCTCATATGATTGTTATGAGGATTTAGAAGACAATGAACGTGAAGCACTAGAGTAGCAATTGTCAGTAATGGATAGCTGTTATTGTTGTTCCCCCAACAATGGCAAACATGGTACCACACCCACAGCGAATGTTCAAAAACCACTGCTGTAGAAAACCAAGATGCAGAATGGAGCAAGCACTGAGTTGGGAGCCAAAGCATAGTATCAGCCTTGACCTTGTATTTCTCTGAACTTTCATGTCTTAGTAAGTATCCTGAAAAATCGGATAGATTATTTTTATGATTAATTTCAGCTTTGACATTGCATGTATGTATAACATTATGTAACACTCCTATGCAGTATCTCAGTGTTTAAAAATAAAATCTGTATAAACTCCAAATATCTAGCTGAGAACAAAAGAAAAACACATAAGCATACTCAGTATAGGTGTAAATTGAATTCTCAGTTACAACCTGAGTAACTGGTTTTCTGCCACTGGAGGGCGTGCGGTCCTTGGTTGTAAAATATCCTTCTAGGTTTTAGCTCTCTTGTGCACAACTTTGGTTGCAGTCAATTGATTTGAAATCAAAGAATCAAAGAGACCGCCCTCTTCCTTTGACAGAGTTAACAGATGAGGAGACACAGTGTAGAGAGATTGTGCGAGCTGGTGAAGTCAACAGAGAGAAAAGTCTACCTCACTGGCCTGGTGTCCGTTCTGCTACCTTTATTCTTCCGTAATACTAGCCCCATACAGACCTCCACGCCACAGTCTTTCTTAACTCCATTTTGAGCCCATCTCTTTATCTCCTCATTCCTGCATATGGCTTTTCCAAGTTCTTTTCTCCTTTTTATAAACCTCCAAAAGAGACTAGGCCTGGGTCTTTTTGAATATGGCCCTCACATAGCATGGGGTGAGTACACAAATGGCCAGCATGCATTTATTGGGCTCTGAAAGGTTTCCTTTCTTCTTGATCTGGGATGTAAATGGGACACAAGTAGGAAGCATTGGTACTTTTCAGCCAGCCAGTTTTTAATGAAACGCTGTCGTCCGTTGCTTTCTCCGAAGACTCCAGAAAGTGAAGAAAGAAGTATTTAATAATGATAGAACTCCAGGCATGGATAGAGGCAGTGAAGGCTGTTTCAGGAGGCCCCTACCCAGTCCCACTCTAAAAGCAATAAGAGCAATAGGAGGAGGCCCAGCTGCCCACATAGAGAAGGGGGTGACAGCAGAGCCTGATTGCACGCTACTCTCCCCTAGGGCTCCTGCAGCCCATTCCCAAAGGTTAGCATCATCCCCCAAACCAGCCACGGCCATGGGGAAAGGGCTCAGTGCTGAACTGGAGTTGATAGCACAGGTGCTGAGAAACCAATTTTGTGCACCTCTTTTCCATTTTGCAAAACCCTGGCAGCTTGAAATCAGCCATTATGGGATCATTCGCAGTGTTTAATTGCCAACACCACAAATTCAGCCTTCTCCCTCCCACCAGAGCCCGCTATTAATCATTCACCAGCATGTCACTGAACGTACTACCATCCCTCCAGGGGGTGTACCCCATTTACCAGGTCCCCTGTGATTATCTCTGTCCCTGAGGCAATCCCAAGGGTAAGTCAGTGTGTGGCTCCTTATTTAGACTTAGTCCCACCAAGGCACCAAGTGCAGTCACTGTTTTCCTTCAGGCTATGCATTTTCTTTGTGTCACATGCAAGAAGGAACCTCACTATCTGATGCGGACCTGGACCTGGCATCCCGTAGCGCCGTGCTACCATGCTGACCATGCCTAACCTGAGAAGAAGGAACGGTCACCTCAGAAATGATGACAGCCCTCCCCAAATAACTCTGGTGTATGATTTTGTTGTTATGGTTTTCAAGGCAGCATATTCAACCATCTGCGTGGTGATAGAAAGAACATCTGGGGTGGATGTAGTTCTCACCTTCACGCACTAAGTCACTGTGCAACCTCGGAGAAGTCTCCTTCTGTGTCTGTGTCTCAGTTTCCTCAGTTATCAAATGAGGGGTTGTTTTTGATCAGTGGCTTCACAGTGATTTGGGAACTGTTTTATAGAATGCAAACTTACGCTCAATTCAATGTATAAAAGAGGCAAATGGCTAGTGCCACAGCTGAAGGTAAAGTTGAGAAAAAGGTGGTCCGACCAGGGGGTCGCAGAGCGGAGAAGGAATCTAAAAGGGTAACTGAAAACACGAGACACGTAACAAGATGTAAAAAATTGTGTTTTCTGGGATTTTTTTCTGGCAATATATGTTATTGGAAAGAAAACTGGAAATCGCATGGGATGAAGGTGAGACTGCTTCTTCCATGATGAGATATGCCTCAGTACACATGGTTGGCAATGTCTGAACTGCGCCCCATGTTGTACTGGGCCTGTGACACAGTTTTCCTTGGCTAAACCAGTTTGCGGGTTTGGAGCCAGAGTTGAATGGCTCATGATAACAGAGGAGAGACTAAACATTGTCTCCATCATCCAGCTCTCTCTCGCCTCTGCCTGAGGAACAAACATGTAAAGACACTCTCTTTGAAGAGATAGATCAGAAAACTGCCCAGGATGCCGCAGACCTTGGTGCAACCTCGGTTGAAGGAAGATCCAGAGAGGTATGGACGTCTACCTGTTTGGTCCTCTGCTGCCCCGGCCAGCCCTAAGGTACCTCTCTGACCCTTACAGCTTCATGCATCCCAGGTTGAAAACTCTTACGCATCTGTGCCTCATCCCCCTCCGCCCCAGTTCAGGATGCTTGATCGCAACTCTGCTAGTCTGAGCCACCATAATTTCTTTCTCACCTGGATCACTATTATAATAACTTCCTAAGGCATCTCCATGTCCACTTTTTGTGCCCTTCAATCCATTCTTCTCATTTTTTTTCAATGTGTTCTTTTAACTTAAACCATAGCAATCTTTTGCTCAAACCCTCCAAGTGCTTTTATGGCATTTATCACGGACCCTCCAGTGCCCAAGTGGTCTATTTCTCTAAGCACATTGTCTACCACTCTCCTCCATGTCGTCAGGCTCCAGACTCCAGAACTTTATTTTCCTTTCTCAAAGTGCTACAGTATTTGCAATTGCAGTTTTGTGAGCCTGGGACACTCCCTCCCCAGATCCATGTGTGGCTGGCTCCGTCTTATCTCAGTACAAAGGTCATCGCCTCAGAAAGGCCTTTCCGGAGCACCAGTCAAATCGCTCCAATCCCCAGCCCCACTGCAAGGCCTTTCTTATCAATCACTCTGGTTTTTGTCTTCCCTGTTCCTTATCACCATTTCAAACTGTGTTATTAATTTTTCTTTTGTTTATTTGTTTATTATCTGTTTTCTTCTAGAATCCAAGCACCTGTGAGGTGCTACTTCTTTATAATCTGTATCTTCAATATCTAGCACAATGCCTGACATATGGTAGACACTGAATAAATATTTGTTGCACCAATGAATGGATTTAATGTTGTATCTTGATGTTGACAGAGGCACCAAAGCCCAGCCAGGCTTTGCAGGGATGCTCATAAAAGCTGCATTTTCTTAGGCCAGATGCAGTGGTTCATGCCTGTAATCCTAGCACTTAGGGAGGATGGATTGCTTGAGCTCAAGAGTTTGAGAACAGCCTGAGAAAGAGCAAGACACTATTTCTACTAAAAATAGAAAAAATTAACCCCTGTGGCATGTCTCTAGTCCCAGCTTCTCAGGAGGCTGAAGGAAGGGGATCCCTGGTGTCCAGGACTTTGAAGTTGCTATGCGCTGTGACGACACCACTGCACACCCCTGCTCACTCCACCAAGGGCAACAGAGTTGGACTCTGTTTAAAAAAAAAAAAAGAGCAATATTTTCTTATGTTCTTATCCTTCAGTGAAAGAGCTCCCCTTGGTATTTATGCTTTTAGAGACATTCACTTCACCCTGGACTAATTTCAGGAATTCATAGAAACTCAAATTCCCTACACTGCAATAAAATCACCCATGTCCTCAACTCTTTTCTTTTCCATGTGCATATTTTTCCGATTCTCAGAATACTGGGAAGGGTCTAGACTTAATCAGAGAAGCTGTTTGGACCTGCATAAAGGAGGTCGCCGTACCAGGTGAGTTCACAATTGGTGTCTTCCACACGGAGCTCAGTGTCCCTTCCCTCCTTGCCAGCTTCTCCCTGGGTGATCGATGCCCTGTTCTCTCTCTGCCTGTCTGACCGTGCATGGGTGTCCCTCTGATTCTCTGCTGGGATTGCCAGAAATCTTTTAATCTCCTTCAGATATAAACTCCTGTTTATTTTAGTCTTCAGGTAGTTTGTTGTTTTGTTTTTTTTTTTTTTTCAGTCTCTAAAGAAGACTAAATTAGGCAGAACAGGTTTGGTCAGTTTATTTTCAAATTCACCTGAAGGAAAATCTAAATGCCAATCAGATTAGCAGATCACATCCTTCTTCCCTCACTCTTAAAGAGAACCTCAGTCCCTGGTCTGGACCCCCAAAGCAACATCTGGTCTTTAAAGCCTCTTTAAAGGAGCCCCCTCTTGGATCTGCTCACAAAGGACAGTTAAAGGAAGGTGAAAAAAGTGTCGGATGACTCTGCTGTGACCATATATCCTTCCTTATCTACACTGCTCTAGATTTTGCAAAAAATGTTCCCCAATTCCCTCCCTTTCTTACTTTTGAAGTGCTTTGATAAGAACTTGGTGCTCTGTGTGAATTGTCCATTAGGGCATCTCCCTTAGATAAGGAGTTCTGACTTTGCCCCAATCCTGCTCCCGCTATGCTGAGAATCCAGGCAGGTTGCAAAGCGCCTTAGAGCAGCTTTATACTGTACAAAGTAACAGTAAATCCTTAATATTTGCCCAATATACATCCTGAGAACTTTACAAGTCCTTGTGTGGCTACCCAGGGCATTTAACTTCCCCTAGTAAAAGCATATTTAACCCGTCATCCTCTCATGCCAGCCTCATCTTATTTGCTCACTCTCTCTCCTTTTTGAAATATTCTCCTGTTCGGTTTCCACGTTGGTATCTTCCTTTAGGTTTCTTTTATTGGCTCCACCTCCCCCACCAGATTGCTAAATACTGGGGTTCTCAAAGCACAGTGGTGAGCCCCCTTTTCTTCTCACTTGACATTTTAACCACCAGGGCTCTTCCCGACTCCCAAGACCATCCCTAAGCAATGACTCCCATATTGATTTCCCTATTCAGATAGGCCTTTGCTTGATAATTGATATTTTCAACTTCTTATTGCACGAGTGTGCTTGGATGTGTATTTACCATATTCATAACTGAACTTTTGATTATCTCCTTATCACCTCTCAACCCTTCTCCTCTGGCAGTCTTCCCCAACTCAACAAATGTCACATCTCTCCAGACGCATGAGCCAGGAACCCTGAGTCATCCTAGACTCTTCCCTCTCCCTCCCCTTTTCACATTCAATCACTCCATCACGAATTCCTGCATTCCTACTTGCAAAATGTAACTCATATCCCTCCACTTTTCTCTACCTTTATTGCCACCATTCAAGTCCAAGCAGTCCTAGCCTCTTTTGTCCCTTCCCAATGTATTAAATATACAAATATTGACTACACAAAGCAGCCAGGATAATGTTTTAAAATTATACATCGGCTCATGTCACTCTCTGGCTCCAAATTTTTAATGGCTTCCCTTTGCACTGTAACAAAAATCCCAGATCCTTTGAAGGGGCAGCAAATCACTCTATGATCTGGTCCTGACCCCCCTATAGCTCATCTGCCACTTCTCAGCTTTTACTCTGCTCCAGCCTCTTTGTCCTTTCTGTTCCCTGAAATGTACCAAATTGATACACAGGAAACTTAATAAACCAGAAGGGTGAGGAATAGGCGAAACAAGTTTTATGTTTTCACTGTTTTTGGTGGAAAGTATGAATTAATCGTTGTGCTCTGGAAATCAAAGTCAGCAGACAGGACAGTAACGTTCTTTGTAAATTGAAAATAGGACAGCCTTGGTACCATTTTCACCAGTAACAACATCACCACTCGTCACTCTATGGGGCAGTGGGTGAAGATGAAAACATGTAGAATTGAATCTTTACTGTTTTTGCTAAATTCACTGAGATTGACTTTTTAAGCTATTGTTGTTCTTGCATTTTTGAAGAAAACTATGCTGTTTACTTATCTGTCCACTAATCGGCCTCTTGCTCCCAACAGTAGAGTAGAGAGAGATTCTCACTGATTTACACAAGCAATTCGTCAATTCCAGTTAGTCAAGGCAACCTGCATTTGGGTGTATGTATGTATATTTGTGTGACTGTTCTATGTCATAGGAAGGTTTTTTAAATTATCCGATCCTTAGTTTTCTCATCTGTAAAAGGACTTAATAAAATCAAGATTGTTGCAAGGCTTTACAAAGTATTTTGAATAGTAGGATTTTAGGTTGATGGCTGTTACTGGAAATGGAGAGAGAAGTTTCATACACAAATCTCCTTCTTTAAATTTGACCTCACTTTTTGTGCAACCAAGATTGTCTCAATTTGCTACTTTCCCAGCTGCTAAAGTTTCAGGCTCATAACTAGTATATAAAGTTTGTTTTCCCAACCACATCTCTGTATTCTCCAAAATAAGACATTTGGGACTGGGCATTGCTGAGGAAGACCTTACTTGTGCCAAAAGGGCCATGCTTTGGCGCCTCGCGAAATCCTCTTTCTGGATGTAAATGCCTTTAAAACAGTATGTTGTTATCTTGAGACCTGGTGCCCGGGGTTTTAGATAAACTGGAGCTTTCCAGCAGTCTTCTTTCTGCTCATGGTAAACATCACCTCTCTGAGAGCATGCTCTGTCTTTCTTGTAATGTCCACACAAGTCAGAGATTCAGACAGAAGGCCCCTGACACTGCCATAAAGAAGGATGGCTCTGGGAGGGGTTTTCTATGTTACACCAGATTGGAAGGCCAAAGGGTCAGCTCTGAGCACCTTGGGTTCTCCATCAATAATTCCATCCAGGACAGGATCATCAATTCCCTTCATCTCAACTAAGACTTATCATCACTCTATTGGAGACTGAGCTAAGGGCCTCAGATAATCTAACATTCTTTCCCTTACTAAGTTAGCTTCAAATGGGCCTATCCAAAGCCAGCAGAATTTAAAGAAGGTTGGGGAATTTCCAGCTGTACATAGAAAACAACTTCTCTACAGTATGTGAGATAAAAATGCAAAGGATAAGTAGGTATCCTTGGGAAAATGTTTTAAATTTAGGAATAAAATTTAGGTTCTGAGGTTGAAATGTCTAAAACAAGTGCCCAGATTAGAAAATCACTTACATTCCTTTAAGTTTCATAATTAACTCATGCGACACTTCTGTGTCAATGAAGAAGTCATAAACCAGTACATAAAATGATCTTTCCATTTCTGCAAAATTAGAGATTTATGCTAATAGATTATAGTCCCTGATCAGACCCAGTGATGACCCTATCAGAAATTCTTGAGTATCATAATTATATTACTCCCGATTTTATTATTATTCATTTTTAAACAACAGAGTCAATACAACTCCTGGTCACTGTACCAAAAGAACCATGAATAAACCTGGTTTTAGTTATGGGAGTGAGTGTGCACACATGTAAGACAAAACAAATATGCTCTCTCTCTCTGGAATAATTGGAAACAAAGATATTTAAGGAAAACCAGTTGTCATCTGGAAAGCAAGATTGGTGCAACAACTACTACTTGGGATTCATTCTGTTTTCATGTTAATGTCAGACATGGGATATGTTACCAGGACATTTCTGTCCTGACAACGCATTACTGCTTCACTGAATTTTATGTGTATTTCGATGCCTTATATTAATCTTTAAAAATAACAATTATTTAAGCTTACTTTTTTTTTTTTAGAGACAGAGTCTCACTTTGTCACCCTCTGTAGAGTGCTATGTGGTCACAGCTCACAGCAACCTCCAGCTCCTGGGCTTAGACGATTCTCCTGCCTCAGTCTCCCAAGTAGCTGGGACTACAGGCTCCTCCCACAACACCTGGCCATTTTTTGGTTGCAGTTTGGCTGGGGCCAGGTTTGAACCCTCCACCCTTGGTATATGGGGGCTGGCGCCCTACTCACTGAGCCACAGGTGCCACCCTAATGTAAGGTGCCACCTTACATTTTTGAGGAATTGTCTTTTTGCCTTCCAGAGTCCTTCCATATCTGTTACTTAATGCCATCTCCTCTCCAGCATCCAAGAGTAAAAATCAAAAATGAGTGAGCTTCCAAGTTTTGGCAAGGCCTATTCTGGTCAGGTGTCATGTCAGAAGACACAGTTTCCTGTCTCTTGAGTTGCCTTCTACATGATCCCAAAGAAGGGAATGTACAATTACAGACACCAGAGCGTAATGTGATTGTGAGATTTCTCAAATTTTCATATTGTTTCTAAGAGATTATACAGAAAGGTAGAGAAAATTTTTCAAAGAAGCTTTTGCTTCAGAAAAGAACTCGAAAATCTTTCAAATTGCCTTCTTTCTTCCTTCATCTCTTCTCCTTCTTTCCTTTGACTTCTCTTTTCTTTTTTAACAACCAAATCTTCAATTTGTTGGATTTTAAAATATAACATTCTTTGTAGAACTGTAGTACTGATTTAACTTTACACAAAATGCAATGCATGAAAGTTATTTTCCTAAAACATAAAATCAGACTATTATTCATTTACCATTTCTTTAAATGATGCATTTTCAAATGTAAATAGAAAATGTGTCTTTATTTAAGAAGAGAAAAGCTAAATTAGAATTTCTTTTCCAAAATCAGTATCCTTAGTTCAAGAGCAAAAGAAAAAGGGAACTATGCTTGTAATTTTGTTTTAGGAAGGGATCAGCATTTCTGTTTAGCCCTCACTTTTGTTATTAAAGTTTCTCTGGTTTCCACATGAACAATGTGGAATTCTTAAAGTTAAGAAGTAAATAATGTATGTGGACACAAGCAACTGCATATTCTCTCAACCCTCTTTTCTGCTTCTCAAAAGAAAGAGGAGCGGCTCGGCGCCTGTGGCTCAACGGGCTAAGGCGCCAGCCACGTGCACCTGAGCTGGCGGGTTCGAATCCAGCCCGGGCCGCCAAACAACAATGACGGCTGCAACCAAAAAAAAAAATATTGCCAGGCGTGGCGGGTGCCTGTAATCCCAGCTACTTGGGAGGCGGAGGCAAGAGACTCGCTTGAGCCCAGGAATTGGAGGTTGCTGTGAGCTGTGATGCCACAGCACTCTACCCAGGACGACAGCTTTAGGCTCTGTCTCAAAAAAAAAAAAAAAAAAGAGAAAAAAAGAAAGAGGAGCAAACAGAGAAGAGAGGACATAAAAGGAGAGGAGGTAGGAGGAGAGGGAACTGGAAAGATTTCAAAAAATCACATCTGCTCACAACATTCACCTTCTCAAAAGCTTTCACATCTGGACGGCTCTTGTGGCTCAGTGAGTAGGGCGTGGGTCCCATATACTGAGGGTGGCGGGTTCAAACCCGGCCCCGGCCAAACTGCAACAACAACGACAACAAAAATAGCCGGGCGTTGTGGCAGGCACCTGTAGTCCCAGCTACTCAGGAGGCTGAGGAAAGAGAATCACCTAAGCCTAGGAGCTACAGGTTGCTGTGAGCTGTGTGACACCACGGCACTCTACCGAGGGCAATAAAGTGAGACTGTATCTACAAAAAAAAAAAAAAAAAAAAAAGCCTTCATGTCTATCCAGAGCCAACAGAACAGCCCTACACCTCAGAGAAGCAGTCAAGGATCTCCCACTTACCTTTCTCTCTCCATACCAACACTCATCCTATGCTTTGCTCCAGGCACATTAGTCTGCCAGCATCCTTCAAACACTCTCTGCTGGTTCATGTCCAAAGCTCCCACCATCCAGTGGGCTTCTTTGCAGACAACGGCTGCACTTACAGTATTTGTATTCTCACCATCTTGCAGAACACCTCACTCATAGTTACTGTCTATGAGTGCTCATGAAAGTGAGATCCTGGACAGTCTTTAAAGTCTCCAACTTCCATCAGTTTTCTTAACATAGGTTGAGAAATCTCTATATGCAGGCCAAAATATGGGACAATGTACATTCATGGATGAGGTGTAAATGAGTATAGCTTTTTTTAAAAAGTATAGTTTTTTAAAAGAATTTAAACATACATTTTCAGAAGCAGAGTCTCTATGTTTGACCTGGAATTTTCAGCACTGAGAACTTATTCCAAGGAAATAATCCTGTACACATACACACAAGTCTATCCCAGCCATTTTTACCACAGGAAAATAATGTGAACATTCAAAATGTTAAACAATAAGAGATTCCTTAACTAAATAATAGCTCATTCATACCAAAGAATGAGATTGTGCACTCAATAAATGTGAAATTGTGAAAGGACAATAAAATAGAAGGATTATAGCTTTGAAGTGATGATAATGTAATATCAACAAATCATAACTGTAGTTTACGTATCAGAATCACATTTTCAAAATAAAAGAAATAGAGAATATCTGAAAGAACATGTGATTATTTTTAATTTCTTGAGTGGCTATAAAATTTAAAATAAAATTAAAAAGTAATAAGATATTGTGAAATCAGGCAAATACTGTTTTGTTTGTTTTTTGAGACAGCATCTCCCTTTGCCACCCTCAGTAGAGTGCCATGGTGTCAAAACTCACAGCAACCTCAAACTCTCGGACTCAAGTGATTCTCTTGCCTCAGCCTCCCAAGAAGCTGGGACTATGGGTGCCTGCCCCAGTACCCAGCTAGTTTTAGAGACAGGGGTGCTCTGGCTCAGGCTGGTCTTGAACTTTTAAACTCAAGCAATCCACCCACCTCGGCCTCCCGGAGTCTGGGATTACAGGTGTGAGCCACTATGCCCAGCCTCTACTCTGTATCTTAATAACAACATGCCCTCGGCAAGCTTCTCTCCTCTAAATGAAATGCTTCAGGAAAAGGTCTATTAGCTTAATGAGTCCTACTCATGTCAGTATGACAACCCAAACATGTGCTAGAGGACATCCCACCATGGAAAGCTGAGACACCCCCATTACATAAACAATAATTGTCCTTACATCAGCTAATATATTTTCAAAAGCTGAAATTTTTAGTCTTTTTTTTTAAAGAATTTCTCCTCTTAATGCACCCATCTCACCAGCCACATGCTTGGTTCAGTTATTTCATCAAAAGAAAGAAGGAAACCATTTCCAGCCTTACCCCCCCCCTTCCCATCTAAATTGCATTAGCTTCAAACCCATTCATCAACTAGAAAAATCTCAACTAGAACATCTAAAAACACACACAGAGAAAGATAAATGGAAAACTAAATTACGCTTTCTTGGACATTTCTATCCCCAGTGGACTTTCAAATTCCATTTTGGATCATTATTGGGTAGCTTCAATGATTCACTATTAAGCAGTCACCCCACAGCTTGAAACAGAGCTCTCAGTCTGCAAGAATGAAGATGTTATCACCAAGAAGGAGAAGGTGAAGGGCCTGGGAGACAGCTGGTCGCTTTTACAGGGACTGACATATCTGGAACAAGAATCAGCCTGGCTTCTGAATATAAATAGGAATTAGTAAGATAGGAGAACAAATAAGCACAGTGACTGAGAGACCTTTCCCAAATGCAGGCCCCTGTGAAAGAGGAGGAAAGATTAGACACCCGACCCCTCCTGAGGGTTTCAAGCACGCTCAGAGTTAGACAGAGCACAGGCTTTGGAATTGACAAACCAGACGTGGAACCACGTGTCCGGTGGACTGACACTGGTTCAGTCACCTTATAATGGTATGTGCTAGGCAAGTTACAAAACTCTGAGGCTCCATTTTCCTGCCAAGAAAATGGGTACAATAACACTACCTCACGGCTTATTTGGTATAGAGCTATAATTCAGGAACTCATAATGCCTTGCCAATCCCGAGTACTAAATAAATACTGATATTATTATTTGCAGAGGGGAAGAGAAGCCAGGCAGGATACAGGGAACATTTTTAGGGAGGAGATTTTCCGATATTATCTTTTAATTGCAGAAGATCGGCCAATATCCAACAACCAGCTTAGAAAGAACCAGTTGAACTCAGTCTCCATTCAGCTAGAGGTCAGTGTTACTCCAGTCTTTCTGAGGAAGAAACCAAGGAGCCCATTTTCAGAGACTCTGTCTGTCTCTCTAGCCTCATGTTCTTTGCTATGTATTCCTACTATTTTCAGGATGGGTGACATAGACACTATCATGGGTTAGTGTCTACCTATCATCAGAAAATTTAATCAGATCCCCACTCATGGCTGTGGTTTGAGGCATTTTCAGGCACAGATTGAAAAAATAAAGGGGGAGGGGATTAAAGAGAACAAGAATTACCAGTTGGAGCTGGCATTCTTCACGGATGGTGCATTTGAGTTATTGAAGTTTAATCATAAACCCATCATTTGGAAATCCGAAACTCATTGATGTTCAGAAGCTTGACGTTTTTCAGCTGATACACTACCTGCCAAAGGAGATCTCACTTGCTTGAATGAGGCAAGTAGGGAAACCAAGGTCATTTCCAGGGGCCTCTCTGGGTCATTTCCCATCACCTTGCATGCCAGCACACTCTCTATCCCTCTCTCTCTCTCTCTCTTTCGATCTACACACACACACACACACACGCAAGCACACATACACACAAATGCATACAGCCACAATTCCCCAGGAGAATGATAAAAGCAGTGGCTAAAGCAAAGTGACAAATAGCCTTCCTAAAGCAAAAGGCTCATTGGCCTGGAAGGAATCTCAGACATCATGTCCCCTATCTGTCTGATAAGATTTCATCTAAAATCCTCGGCTGAGTGGAGATCAGACTAGTCCAAAAGATCACCATAAAATCTATACCCACATATTCATTCATTCATTCATTCATTCATTCATTCATCCCCCAAACAGATATGTATTACGTGCCACTAATAACAATAATAAAAGTCTACACTTATTAAGTCCTTACTTTGTACCAAGCATAATAGTGAGCAAAGCAGGCAAGGTACATAGGGCCAAAATCCTTCCCAGGAAGAAGATAGTAAATAAATAACTTCAAATAAAAATATATAACTGAAACCTCTAGCAACTGCTGTGAAGGCAAGGGTCAGAGAACTCTAAGAACTCCCGACACAGAGACCTGCTACATCCAGGGAAGATCTTGTTCAATTTCTTGAATTTCTTGAACAAATCAAGATCTTCCCTGGATGTAGCAGGTTTCTGTGTCGGAAGTTCTTAATATTAAACATTTAACACATTTCATGATTTGCAAAACTGTTTTGACTATCACTCTATTTTTAAATTTACTGTGAACCTTAAGAAATGCAAGCAGTCTGGCTACCTGAATCTTCTGGTTTGGAATTTGAATGTTCATCTCAAAGTGTTATTCTACATTTGCAACAGTTTTGTGGATTCTTTACTCTTACCTGTGGCTAGTACCACTTGCATGTGAATTTTACAAGTTCATCACTCAGAAAATTTTTTGTATCTGAGGTCCCAGGAACACTTCACATCAGACAGAACTCACAATTTGGACAATGTTGTTAGCCTACTATAGGCGAGAGTACTGGGCTTTCCCCAGCATTCTCTTAGGATAATTTCTGGCAAGAGAAGTTGCAGGGATTAAAACCACATCAACATGTAGGAAATGAGAAGTGTAGGAGGGTCAGAAAGGTGGTGGACAGAAGAATGTCGCATGCCACGGAAAGGCCTGATGCTCCTGAAACTCAATGCCAGCTTTATGCTGAATGCCTTCTGTAAATATTTCCAAATGGACTTTTGTAGGCTTCCCATCATTATTGCCAGTCAGTTAGCACCCTACCCATTTGTCAAGGTCCATCTAAATATCCTAAGTTTTTCTTGCATGCCCAGCTGGAAGTAATCACTCATTTCCACATGTTCTCACTGTATGAGCAAGTCTGTCTCTCTCTCACCTCTATACCCAACTATTTATCTAAATGCCTACTTCAGGGCTTCACTCTCTACTAGGGACTGGTATTTGCACAGTGTTTTATGGCTCACAGGTGACTTTCAGGCAGATTTTTCTTACTTCATTCTCAGCAATTCTATGACTCTAAGCAAAGAGTCTGTGGAGACACAGAACCCAGAGACAGGAGGTCGTGAACAGATCAACTTTGTAAGTTATGGCTATAAGTCAGATAAAGTCACATAAAATATCCAAAATTTGGTAACCAAGGTTGTAGGATTCCATTGAGCACAAAGATCTTTCATGTTAGATGGAAAAGACATTCACATATCTTTGGATTGAATTACATTCAAAAGTCTATAACATGAGATGGAAGAGAAATGCAGAGATCTTAGGAGCCAAAGAAAACACATGAGTTTCAGACATCTGTGAGGAGATGTCAGAATCAGGGGCTGTGCTGCCCTTGAGTCCTACGCCGTGGCCATGCCTCATTGGAAGTTACAGTATAACTAACATAACCACTAAAAATAGAGTTCAGTATGTCACATCCAGGCCACCCAAATCTCTGATAATTAGCAACCTCAACAATGCTGAAATGACAACCCCCTACAGTTCCTTAGATGATTTAATAGTTTACTTAATTTTTATAAAAAAACAAAGTACCGGCTCGGTGCCTGTGGCTCAACGGGCTAAGGTGCCAGCCACGTACACCTGAGCTGCCGGGTTCGAATCCAGCCCAGGCCCGCCAAACAACAAAGATGGCTGCAACCAAAAAATGGCCGGGCGTTGTGCCGGGCGCCTGTAGTCCCAGCTACTTGGGAGGCAGAGGCAAGAGACTCGCTTGAGCCCAGGAATTGGAGGTTGCTATGAACTATGATGCCATGGCACTCTATCCAGGGTGACAGCTTGAGGCTGTGTCTCAAAAAAAAAAAAAAAAAAAAAAAGAACATTCTTGTGTACCCTCTATTGTACAAGTATACTCTTGTATACGCAAGGTAAATTTCTAGAGGTAGAGTCCAAAGGATGTGTGCATTTACATTCTGATAGATTTCATCAAACTCCTTGTAAAAATGACTGCATTAACCTAGACTACTATAATTATATGCTTGTTTCCTCACACCTTTGCTAGCTTTGAGTAAAAAAACCTGTGAAACCTTAAATAGACTTCTCTTATGCATCCTAGACCATTTTAATTGTAATCTCCCTATGGTAAGACTTGGGCATCAACATGTTTTAAAAAGCTCACTGGTGAAACACATATGCATCCTAACCTTTTAAGGCTTCTCATTCATTCAGCAAATATTGCAATATGTACAAGATTAGTACCAAGCCAGGCAACAAATACTTGAATTAATAAAAAACAGCAAAAACTTGCTCTAATTTTCCTTCAGCTAATGGGAAACGGGAGGCAATAAACCATACAGTCTACACAGCCCAACCTAGTGGGTACTCAGAGGTTCACCTCTCCTTGCTTGGAGAACAAGACTACTTTTTTTTTGTGCGTGTGTGTGACAGTTTTACTTGTAGCTCTCAGTAAAGTGCTGTGGCGTCATAGGTCACAGCAACCTCAAACTCCGGCTCAAGAGATTCTCTTGACTCAGCTTCCTGAATAGCTGGGACTATAGGCACCCGCCACAGTGCCTGGCTATTTTTAGAGACGCAGTCTCACTCTGGCTTAGGTGATCCGCCTATCTTGGTCACCCAGAGTGTTGGGATTCCAGGTGGGAGCCACAATACCTGGCACAAAACTGCTCTTTAACTCCTACCATGGTTTCCTTCTTGGTGAGCTCCTAATAATACAAAGCAGAGTTGGGAAGTGGCTGTGGGAAGACAAGGGAATAGAAAGGTCAAGCTGAAGGTGAAAGGAGAGGCTAGAAGCAGAGATTACCTGTCGACCATCCTCTTAAGTCTTGTGGCCCTTTGAAAATTCTGCAAAAAAAGGGAGTTCTGTTGATTTGCCTTCATCTCTAGTACCTCACACCTGTCTCCTAACTCTAAGGAGAGAAAGAGAGTCCTCTTTTCAGAGAGGAAGCCATCATTTTTCCAGGGTTGGTGGAGAGAATAAAGTTCTACTTCATGAATGGATCAAAGGGCGGCGCCTGTAGCTCACTTGGCAAGGCCACTGGCCACGTGCACCTAGGGTGGCGGGTTCGAACCCGACCTGGGTCTACTAAACAACGACAACTCCAACCAAAAAATAGCCTGGCAATGTGGCGAGTGCCTGTAGTCCCAGCTACTTAGGAGGCTGAGGAAAGAGGATCTCTTAAGCCCAAGAGTTGGAGGTTGCTGTGACCTATGATGCCACAGCACTCTACCCAGGGCAACAGCTTGAGACTCTGTCTCAAAAAAAAAAAAAAAAAATCAAACAAAACATGAAGGAGTTGGAATGGAATATATATTTGAATACCTACTATGTGTCAGACAGTCTCCCATTCCTGTTACTAACTACAGTATATTCTTGTTACATTAAAAGCCTTTCCCAGTAAATTGATCTGGAAACCTCATCAAAGGACACTCCACCCAACCCTGCCTTCCAGCTCTGCATACCTCTTCTACTTTTGTCATCTTTTCCACAGACATGCCTATAGACTTGCTTGGTACGGTCTCAGGAGACTGGGCGGGCTCTCCCTTCTGTTTAGTTCAGTCACCAAGGTTTTAGTAGTCATAGCAACATTTACATTTCCCACAATGACCTGGGGCCTACGGGTTGATTGGTCACCTGGCCTGTTGCCTTGGAGACCCAGAGAATCCTGGTTTTGCAGCCTTCTGCAATTCTATGAGCAAAGGTTATAGTCCCTTTTTTGGAATTTCTTCTGGTGGGGTCCCAAGAGTATCTACATGGTCCTAGGTCCAAGGTATGCACACAGATCCATTAACTCTCTGGAGGCAAATCTTCATGCCCTGCCCTGTTAGAAATGTGCAGAGGTCATCTGCCAGCTTGATTTAAAAATAACTGTAAAAGAATCAATCATATGCTTTATTTTTTAATAGTTCATTTTATTAAATAATTTTAAAGTCAGACCATTGCATTGGTTTGGGGAAATCATTCCTTCCCATTGTCTCAGAGCCTGGCACCAGATGCCTGAACATTCCTTTTATGTACA
>CAUYON010208075.1:0-12394 GCA_963573935.1 Arctocebus calabarensis
AGGGTGAGATCACATGTGTGGTACATATTTGAAGGGTCAGGAGAAAACTTCTAAATACAGATCAAAAATGTTTTCACATAGTAAATGAGAAAATCTCATGAATGTTATGTCAATCAGGTTGATAAAAATATCTCAGATTGCACGTGAAGCCCGCACACTGTACCCCATGACTGGAACTAATGTACACAGCTATGATTCAATAAAAAAAAAAGAAGGCCCCTGGAATCAGCTCATTGTCCTAATATAGCAAAGGAAAATAACTGGCTTGGCTTTGGGATGAGGCAAGAACATGAACAAACTACCAAGCTCAAAATAAGCAAGAAAGCCCCCCTATTTCATCACCCAACATGCTAACGATGACAAAGGAAAAGAACTTAGGAAGACATGTTGAAGTATGACACACACTGCCCTAGAGGTTCAACACAATGACAGTCAGAAGGCCCCTAGAATCAGCTCATTGCCCTAAAGGGCAAATCTGATTAGATGCAGACAAGAATGTAAACTGATTATGTTTGTAATAATCTGTTATCCAAAGCTGTATATATCACATTCATTCATTGAACAAACATTTATTATTTACTATGCTTCAGAGTTATTTTCCTAAAAATTGAGAGGTTGACAAATATTGTTTTCTGTGTACCCCCCTCCCTTTCTGTTTACAGTCTCCCCCACCCCAGTTCAAGGCTTCCTCCTTTGGTATTTTTGTGTGGCCAGGTATCCTCTAATAGGCAAGTAACTCCTCTGATGAATATGTTAAATATGAAATAAATTCCACCTTGTGGCTGTAAAGAGGGAACTGATAGAAACAATGCTGTAGATCATTTATGTGGATTATCCTGGGGAGGACCTCGCCATGGGGAGGAGAGGGAGTTGAGAAGAGGAATATGCATCTAAAAATTTTGGAGTCCTCCTCTGCAGAAGGACTCCATCATCAAATAAGGTCAGGAAAACAATAGATAAGAAGACACAAGTTGTCAATGTAATAAAAATGGGGTATATCTCACAAGTCCTTAGGTAAGTGAAAAACAAAATGACAAAATCCAACTTTAAACTGAAATAGGAGGGAAAGGCTACCAGGTATTAGAGGAGTAGTGAAGAAGTATGCATTGTCGTGTGTTAGTGAGGCTCCTACAGCCTGGCTCAGGCACTATGGGGGTGATGTGGCCAGACACTGTGGAATGTTAAATGGCTCTTCCCTAAGATCTAACAGTTTTACCCAGAATCTACCCCAAGACACCAGTCTTTAATAGAAGAAACATTCTACCATTGTTTATATTAGCAAAAATGTGGAAACAACCTGAATATTCATCACAAAGAGAACAACTCAATTGATATTTGTCTATGGAATCTCCCCATTTAAAAATACTATAAACTAATCTGTAAAAACAAACATATACAAAAAGCAAAACACCAGACAGATCAAATGAAATGTGACTGTAGGCAAAATTTAGTCTGAGGGCCCTCAAGGCACAACCTCAGGTTCAATAAATCATTCAGACACATTATATTTTTAAATTCAACAATGTACTTTTGGAAAAGTGAATAATACTATTACTAATTACTATGTACACTTTTTTGAGTATCCACTAGATATTAATTACAATTTCTGCTGTTTTGTATATACTCTTCTCATCCTTGCAACAATTATACAAGATAGTTACCTCTTCAGTTATACAAGGTGGCGTTGTATGAGAATTTCCATCCACAAAGGACAAACTGTCCTTGGCATCAGCCAGAGTGGGAATGATTTATGTTTGCGGAGAACTGAGTCTAGAAGTTTCCCTCTTTGTAACTGAGTAAATCCAAAGAGATTGTCAAACTATTTCTGTGGCTCTTTTACCAGGCACACAAAGTGCTCGGGGAAGCCCTCAAAGCGTCTCCTGTTGATGGGCGAAAACCACCCTCACTGTTCCTCAGCTTGATTAACCTTAAAAGACATTTTTGTGACTCTAGTCCCTGACCTCTTTTTCTTAGAGCATTTTCTATAGAAAATTTGTAATTGTAAACTCTCTCTGCTCCTGTGAGATGTAAATCTTTTCTAAAGGCCTCTTATCACGCAGGACTATCTTTCTGGAGGGGAAGGGAGCCACCTCTTTGAATCGTATATATTAAGGTATTTAGCACTCCTATTTCCTAGTTTCCCAGAGAAAGTGGAAGCCTAGCTTAGGTGGATCCCTTGTTTCAAGTTGTAAAACTACCCTCTGCCCTGAAGACAAGAGACAGAGCCTTTACTTTACCTTCTTTGGGTAAGGCGATTAGCAAATACACAGGGTGAAAGCTCCTTGTCCCCCACCCCATCTTACAACATGACAACTCTAGAAACTCAACTGGCTGACATTGTTGAATGCTTAGTGTAGAGTCCCACGCAGGATCTTAAGGACTTTTCAGGCCCTTTTTCTCCCACTGGTTTGCTCATAGCCCCAAATTGCCTATAATTTCCCAAATTGCCTTTCCTGCTATCTCCTCACCCAAAACTCACTTCTATGGCAGAAGCCTGCTGATGCCTCTGACTAGAATGTTCTTGCCTCATTTACTCATAGGGCTGGCTCCTTTTTGCTAGAGAAATCTCTAATTAAATGCCAGATTCACAGAAAAGGACAACTTGAATACTCAATATAAGCTTATCCACAAATCTAATCTCATTTACTTTTCATCCGTTAACCTGTTTCCTTTTTCTTCTTCCTCCCCTGCTTTCTCCTCTTTTTCTCCTTTTAATTAGCTACCATTTCTTCAATTTAACATGGGCATTTGTTTATTTTTCTCCATTTTTTTATTCTCCCTTGGAATATGAATTCATGAGAGCAAAGATCCATTTACTGCTATATCCCCAGTACTAAGGTGTTTGGCACATAGCTAGCTGCCAATGCTTTAATCGCCTTATTAATGAATCTCATTTTAACCCTATCATGAAATTATTCAGTTGGGTAGACATTATTATCTCTCTTTTATAGACAAGAAGACCTGAAAAGCTAATAAGCAGCAAAACAAATCTTTGAACTGAGGAATTCTGACTTTGGTACTTAGGCTATACTTTTGTGGCCAAGCTCTGTGCAGAGTGCTTAGCATAGAAGGCTGAATAAGACATGAGGTTGGACAATAAAATTCACAAATTCATCTTAGAAAAAGTGCTACATTCCTCATTCCTGAATACCACTATGGTCACCAGATGGGCAAGGGGAGTACCATGGTGATTTTCAGCAATGAGGTATGTAACGTGTTTTCATTAAGTTTGTGAACTTAATTGTCAACCTCATATATATAATGTCACATCACTCCTGAGTTTTCATTCTAGGAGAAGCTAGAATTCAACAAGTAACAAAATTACTATAGAATTACAATTTAGTAGGTAGTAGGAATGCAACCCGCAGAATGTTATAAGAAAAATATAAAACCAAGATTTAGTCTATAAGGGAGTTAAGTGAAGCTAAGGTTTAAGAATAAGTAGGTTTTAGCCAAAGGAAAAAGTGGGAAGACAGCCTACAGACAGATGATAGGGCATTGGAAAATCTCTAAGTCATTTACCTAGTGTCTGGCAGGAGACAAGAACTAAGGATACAAGAATGTGACCGTGTGTTTACCCTTGAAGTGATTTGGTTGATTATATGAAAAAAAAAATAGGTGACAAAAGGGTATATGAAGTCTGATATGGCCTCAAAAGAACTTTCAAGGTTTTAAAGATCAAATAGGTTATCAAAAGCTATAAAATGAGAAATAAACAATTAATTTGGTTTATTTATAGTTATCTATTGAATTTCTCTAGGCTAAGAACTAAGAATAGAGCCTCTTTTAAGAACCCATCAAATGTTTGTAAAGATTGACTTTGTATTATTTCAAGAGCATAATTTATACAATAAATCAAGAATCAGGGAAAATAATGTTACAGTCCACATTTTTCTTAATCAATGCTGTAAAGCTACAAATTAATAATAGCACAAACAAATCAATTCAAATCACTTAGAAATTAGAATAATAATAGCTAACATTTATTGAATGTTTACTATATACTTGCAGTATACTGTTTTGTCTTACTCAACTCATTTAATCTTTAGAACATTATTAAGTTATTATCGTCATTTTACAGATGGAGAAGCTTATGACAAGAGAGATATTATATGTGTCCACTTACAAAGCTAGTATCTTATGTATGTGGGATTTAAAACAAGAAGTCTAATTACAGTGTGTGTGTATGTGTGTAGTCACTTTGCTGTTCTGCCATCTTTAATTAGATTTTGAGTTAAAGAAGGGATCAAAATGTAGCAGTATTTAGGAGAGAAAATGATAACATAAACAAAGAAAAACAAGAGGAATTGAGAGCAAAATAAGTTCATAATTACTAAAGGTGTGTAATGGGTGCTTGAGGGTTTTTTGCATTGCCTATTTGTATATATGTTTGAAAATATCCATGAGATTAAGTTATAAATATAAGATAAGAAGAGAAAAATTTAAAATATTCTCTCTTACCTGCAACAGGACTTCAGCTCAAATTTTCTTAGGGTGTTTATTGCTTCCTCCTTTGAGTTACAGGTATTCATGTCCACATCTCTTTTATAAAAGTGATCCTTCATGAAATATTTATTTCTAATAATAACATATATAATTGTACTTAATTCTTATAGCAACACGTGGATATTGTTTTCTCCATTTTACAAATTAAGGTAGGGCAGTGCCTGTGGCTCAAAGGAGTAGGGTGCCTGCCCCATATGCCGGAGGTGGTGGGTTCAAACCCAGCTCCGGCCAAAACTGCAAAAAACACATATTAAGGTAAAAGGGAATTCAGAAAGTTTCGGTATCTTTCCCAAAGGCCTCATAAGACAAGGGAAGAACTGAAATGTGACTCAGAATTTTTTTTAATTTTAAAGTTTGTATTCTGTGCATTCTACTGAACATCCAGAATTATGCAATTGCCGAATTTTGAGGGCAAAGTACTTTTCTAACTTTTCTTTTAAAACAGTGCCTATAACTTCTAGCATAGTGCCTGTCTTAAATGGGTACGCCATATGGATTTCGCAACAGGAGTGCAGGACATGAGACATGAAGGTGAGCAAATGGTCCCAAATTATCATTCTATAGACAGTATCAGCAACAACTGATTCTTGTTTCCAGGATAAACTTTTAATTGACTTGCCCAATTTTTGAACAGTTTATTTTTGATGAGTTTAAAACGAGTAATGAAGTTATTTCAAATTTTGTGCAACTCTCCAAATAGAAATTGTTTCCTTCACTGTTTGAGACTGCTCAGCAGGAGCCCGCTGAGGCTTGCTGTGATAGGAAAGTAAGATTTTAGGACTGTTGTAATTTTCATGATCATTGCATGAACTCCAGAAAAGTTTTGATTCGGTGCCCATTTGTCCTCCTTAGTTTTAAATCACTTGAAAAACACAATATAGATTTTTATCTATAGTTTCACCTCAGTAACAGACAAAAAGTTCATACAGAAAAACCACTAGAGATAATATCCAGCATCCCTTCATGATCAGAGGTCAAGTTTATTGAAAGTGAAGAGTGATCCGCTTGGACAGTTCAAAGATGGGGTCTGCTCTAGAGGATAGTTAGAGACCAATTTTATATGGGGCCAGAGTGGGTAGGTGAATTATACAGCTTGCCTGGAAAAATAGGGTCCTTTGGCGTCACTTTCTGGACAATGGGGTTGCCAGGGCCTTTGTGTCTTTGTCTTAGGAGGAGCTGAATGACAGGAAGCTGGGAAAAGATTTGTGTGTTGGCTGTGTTAGGTCTCAACAGGCAAGTGACACAAAAACCATGTAAAGATATAAATACCCTTTTTCTCTTCATTTGAAATTGGTTGGAAGTCTTTCATTGGCCTCTCTGCTCCTGCAGGCAGTATTGCCCTTTTCTACTGATCATTAATAATTGTCTCTTTCTATCGATCATTGGTTACCTAGGTTACCTCACACCCACATTCCCATAGGCCCTCCAGACTTTCTGGTTCACCAGGCCAGGCTTGCCTCCCATCCTCCTTGAAGCCCCTTTCTTAGTGTCCCTTCTCAAAGGGTGTATGTATTTTAATGTGACTCTAAACCAATGAGCCTTTTTATGGCTTAATCCAAAAAGGATGCAAAATATGCAGTTCTCCTCAAGCTTCCAAGTTTCTCCCAAAGACAACTAAGAACCAAAGACTTTCATTGTTACAGGAAGTAAAGAAACTAATTTCTCATGATGTAAAAGGACTTGGGTCACAAACCTACTGACCTACTGATCTGTTTTTCAGGCCAAAGAAGATGGGAATTTTCCCAGAGTAAGTAATACAACAAAGAGAGAGATGACAAGCATTCCTTATGTCCTCTTTATGACCTCCTTATGACAAATGACACAAAAGACAGAAAAAGCAAAACTATGGCTCTTCCTGAGAGGCTTAGGATCAATAACCGATGGGTACTAAAAAACCAAGAGTCACATTTCAAACTAATTCTCACAAATGTTATTCTCTTCTCAATCTGAATGTGGAAAGGAAGAGAAGGAGAAATTTTTGCTTTCTTCTCTCAACTGGACCCTACAGAGAGAGGACTGAAAGGTCTAACTTTGACCTCTCTATTCATCAGTTCTCCCAGACCCCATCCTCAGGCTCCAGAGTGAGTGAGGAGGCTCAGCTTTTTATCAGCTTGTCTAGGTCACCAGAAACCACAGGATTGGGACAAAATGTTACCTGTGTCCTCTGAGGGATATTTCTCAGCTAGCACTGGTACTTAAATTGACCTGAGACAGATCAAGACAGTAGAGAAGCACACAAATTTATTTGGTACAAGTTTTATGTGGCAGGGAAGCCTTCTAAGGGATGAAGACCCAAAGAAGCACTTAGGATCAAATATTTATACGCTGAATTGGACAAAGAGTAGTAAGTTGTGAAAATGTGGTAAGGCAAAGGGCTTGAGCTGGGGTAGGTAACTGGATGGAGAAGTGATTAGGAAGATAAGGAACGTGTGTACAGATTTCCATCGGCCTCCACTACCTGTCCTTGGTGATGAGACTGTTACTTTCCTTTTGGTATAGAGAGGGCATCTTTCACATGGGAATTTCAGCTTCAGCTTTTAAGAGACAGAAAAGGTCAAAATGATCTTGCACCTCCTGCTTTGTAAGTGCCTTTACCTCAAAATAATTCTGATGTCAAATGGCATATTTTGGAATGACGTGTTCTGAACTCCTTGAGACACAAGAGGCAACCGGAAAGAGTTCCCAATGGCCAAAGTTTTCTTATTATACATGCATTTCAGCTAGGAAATAGAAGAAATAATAAAATTAGGGTATCATCTTCTTATAGACCCTCCTAAATTAAAGGATCTGGGCACTGATCCTCAGTGATTACTGGATATCACTATAAGAGACATCCAGACATGTGCTTCCAGAAGGATGTACACACCCTTCTAATAAGGTGCAATGTATGGAACTTTAACCTTAAAAACAAAGTATAAAAAATCTATAAGACAATTGGGGAACTATGAATGCCTTGTAGAATATTTGATGATGTTAAATATTTACTGGTTTTTTAGGTCTGATAATAATAAAGGAAAAGTTCTGTTTTATAGCTGTGTGCTGAAATGTTTACAAGATGAAATGATATGGTCTCTAGGATTATCTTTCAAAAATCAGGAGAAGGAATAGGGGCTTACATAAAATGTGGATGCCCACGTATTAACTTTTGATGCCTTGTGATGAATGCATTGAGTTCAGCACAATCTTTTCTACTTCTACATATCTAGATTTCCATTTTAAAAGTTCTTTAAGTATATTGGCAAAGGTTCATCAAAGCTCACCATATTTCCATTTTTTCCTAAATATTTTAGATACATTGGGTTAATTGAGGTAAACCTCTCAGTGACAGTGTAAGGGTTATAATTTATGGTCATTTGAAAGATCTTGGTAAAGCCATTTTGTGTACTTCTCAGATATTGAGAAGTAGAATGACTTTAATGATTGTCCATTACGTCTTTTTGCAAGTCAAGTAGTTTCCACTATTTTTTTCCAGCAAAAAGAAAGGCTGATGTATCCATTAATAGATAATTAAAGATTAATGCTAGGCCATGATGTGGTATTTGGCATTTATTTTGGAAGGAGTACAAAGAATTTAGTGGTATTGCCATAACAAATTTTTTTTCATTGCCATTGAATCATTTATGTGAACAAGGCTTCTCAATGTTCACACTGATTAAAACAAAAAAATGCAAATAAAATTAATGTGGGATATTGTCTCATTCGAACAAAGAATGGCATCATCCGTGCATATATAAAGTAAATGAAAAAAAAATCTCATCCATCCCACTGAGAGATACAGTTCCAAAATTAAACACTACTGACAAATTATTTTACAAAAATTGTGATATATGCAGGTAGCTTTGATCAATTGTATACTAATACACATGATATCAATACTTTGATAAAAACTAAATGCAAAAGAATATTTTCACACTTAAAGTGTTGTAAGTCATAGAAATTTTTTCACTTTTCATATATATTTTTGTGGTAGAAATGTGTGTTAGGATGACCAAGTATTATTTGTTTTTGTTTTCTAGAGAGAGTCACCCAGGGTGGAGTACACTGGTAAGATCTTAACTCACTGCAGCCTCAAACTCCTGGACTCAAGCAATCCTCCTTTCTCACCTCCTGAATAGCTGGGACTACAGGAATGCCATCACACCTGGCTAATTTTCTATTTTTTCCCTTATTGTTGGGGATTCATTGACGGCACAAAGAACCAGGTTACATTGATTGCATTTGTTAGGTAAAGTCCCTCTTATAATTGGGTCCTTCCCCAAAAGGTGTGTCACACACCATGACCCACCACGTCCACCCTCCTTCCCTCTCTCTTCTCTTCCATTCCCCCACCCACTTCCTCTTTCCTTCTCTCTGCTCTCCTCTTTTCCCACCTCCTTCTCTCCTTCCCTCTCTCTGCTCTTCCATTCTCCCACCACCCACCATGTACTAGGTCATCAACTGTCCTCATATGAGAATTGAGTACATAGGATTCTTGCTTCTCCATTCTTGTGATGCTTTACTAAAAATAATGTGTTCCACTTCCATCCAGGTTAATGCAAAGGATGTAAAGTCTCCATTTTTTTGTTAATGACTGAACAGTATTCCATGTATACATATACCCATATACCACAGCTTGTTAACCCATTCCTGGGTTGGTGGGCATTTAGGCTGTTTCCACATTTTGGCAATTGTAAATGAGCTGTGATAAACAGTCAAGTTCAAGTGTCCTTATGGTAAAAGGATTCTTTTCTCTCTGGGTAGATACCCAGTAATGGGATTGCAAATTCAAATGGGAGATCTAGCTTGAGTTCTTTGAGGATTCTCCATACTTCCTTCCAAAAAGGTTGTATTAATTTGCAGTCCCACCAGCAGTGTAAAAGTGTTTCCTTCCCTCCACATTCACACCAGCATCTGTGGTTTTGAGATTTTGTGATGTGGACCAATCTCACTGGGGTTAGGTGATATCTCAGAGTGGTTTTTGTTTGTTTATTTGTTTTTAATTAAATAACAGAAATTTATTTCTCACAGTTCTGGAGGCTGGAAAGTCTAAGATCAAGGCACCACCCATCTGTTCCTAGTGAGATCCTGCTTCCTGGTTATGTCCTCATGTGGTGGAGAGAGATCATTCTTGTCTCTTCTTGCAAGGGCACAAATCCAATCATGAGCACTCCACCATCTCAGGGTGGTTTTGATTTACATTTCTCTAATAATTAGGGACGATGAGCATTTTTTCATGTTTGTTAGCCATTCATCTGTTTTCTTGAGAGAAGATTCTATTCATGTCTCTTGCCCATTAATATATGGGATTGTTGGCTTTTTCATGTGGATTAATTTGAGTTCTCCATAGATCCTAGTTATCAAGTTTTTGTCTGATTCAAAATATGCAAATATCCTTTCCCATTGTGTAAGTTGTCTATTTGTTTTAGTTGTTGTCTCCTTAGCTGTACAGAAGCTTTTCAGTATAATTAAGTACCATTTGTTTATTGTTATTGTCATTGTAATTGTCACAGAAGTCTTCTTCATGAAGTCTTTCCCCATGCTGATATCTTCAGATGTTTTTCCTATGCTTTCTTTAAGGATTTTTATCATTTCATTAAATTTAGGTCTTTTTTCCATCTTGAATCAATTATTGTGAGTGGATAAAGGTGCAGATACATGTGGATAGCCAGTTCTCCCAGTACCATTTATTGAATAGGGATTCTTTCCCCGATGTATGTTCTTGTTTGGTTTTTCAAAGATTAGGTGGCTATAAGATGTTAGTTTCATTTCCTGGTTTTCTTTTTTTTTTTTTTTTTTTTTTTTGAGACAGAGTCTCACTTTGTCACCCTCGGTAGAGTGCCATGGCGTCACAGCTCACAGCAACCTCCAGTTCTTGGGCTTAGGCAATTCCCTTGCCTCAGCCTCCCAAGTAACTGGGACTACAGGCACCCACCACAACACTGGCTGTTTGTTGTTGTTGTTGTTGCAGTTTGGCCAGGGCCAAGTTGGAAACTGCCACCCTTGGTATATGGGGCCAGCACTCTACTCACTGATCCACAGATGCCGCCCATTTCCTGGTTTTCTATTAGTTTCCAAATGTCTATGTCTCTATTTTTGTGCCAGTACCATGCTGTTTTGACCACTATGGCCTTGTAGTACAGCCTAAAGTCTGGTAGGCTGATGTCTCCAGCTTTGTTTTTATTACTAAGAACTGCCTTAGCTATATGGGGTTTTTTCTGGTTCCATACAAAATAAAGAATTATTTTTTCCAAGTCTTGAAAGTACAATGTTGGTATTTTAATAGGGATGGCATTGAATCTGTAGATTTCTTTGGGAAGTAAAGACATTTTAATAATGTTGATTCTTCCCAGCCATGAGCATGGTATGTTCGTCCATTTGTTAATAGCCTCTGCTGTTTCCTTTCTTAGGATTTCATAATTTTCTTTATAGGGGTCCTTCACCTCTTTTTTTAGGCATATTCCTAGGTATTTCATTTTCTTTGAAGCTATAGTGAAGGGGTTAGTGTCCTTAATTAGCCTCTCATCTTGGCTGTTATTGGCACATACAAAGGCTACTGACTTGGGGACATTGATCTTATATCCTGAGACATTACTGTATTTTTTGATGACTTCCAGGAGTCTTGTGATAGAGTCTTTGGGGTCCTCTAAGTATAAGATCATATCATCAGCAAAGAGGGAGAGTTTGACCTCCTCTGCTCCCATTTGGATGCTCTTTATTTCCTTCTCTTCCCTGATTATATTGGCTAGAACCTCCAGCTCTATGTTTAATGCTCCTCTTACAGAGCTGGAAAGATCCTCTAAACAGAAATTAAACAAAGATATAAGGGACTTAAGGGAGACCCTAGAACAATGTGCTTGATAGACATATACAGAACACTTTGTCCCAAAGATAAAGAATATACATTCTTCTCATCAGCCCATTGAACATTCTCCAAAATTGATCATGTCCTAGGACACAAAACAAACCTTAACAGAATGAAAAGACTTGAAATTTTACCTCGTATCTTCTCAGACCACAAAACATTAAAGGTGGAACTCAACTCTAACAAAAAACATTCAACCCCACACAAACCCATGGACATTAAACAACCTTATGCTGAATGACAGTTGGGCACAGGAAGAAATAAAAGAGGAAATCATTAACTTCCTTAAGCATAAAAACACTGAAGACACAAGCTACCACTACCAAAACTTGTGAGATACAGCAAAAGTAATCCTAAGAGGAAAATTTATCACTTAAATGCCTACATTTGAAAAACAGAGAGCGCATCAACAAATGCACAAGCCATCTTATGGAATTGGAAAAAGAAGAATGATCTAGGTCTAAACCCAGCAGAAGAAAAGAAATATCCAAAAGTAAATCAGAGATTAATGAAATTGAAAATAAAAGAATCATTCAGAAAATTAATGAAACAAGGAGTTGTTTTTTTCTTCACTAGAAGTCCAATGCACTATCCATTGCACCACAGAGCCACCTAGGAATTGTTTTTTTGAAAAAATAATGAAATAGATAAAACTTCGACCAGACTAACTGCAAATAGAAAGGTAAAATCTCTAGTAACCTCAATCAGAAATGATAAAGGGGAAATAACAACAGATGCCACAGAGATACAAGAGATCATCTCTGAATTCTACCAGAAACTCTATGCCCAGAAATTTGACAACGTGAAGGAAATGGATCAATATTTGGAATCACACCCTCTCGCTAGACTGAGCCAGGAAGAAATAGAGCTCCTGAACAGACCAATTTCAAGCACTGAGATTACAGAAACGATCAAAAATCTTCCAACCAAAAAATGCCCTGGTCCTGATGGCTTCACACCAGAATTCTATCAAACCTTCAAGGAAGAGCTTATTCCCATACTGCAGAAATTATTCCAAAAAATTGAGGAGGAAGGAATCTTCCCCAA
>CAUYON010208078.1:0-30293 GCA_963573935.1 Arctocebus calabarensis
CCTCGCCCGTCACCCACAGAGACCCAGCTACACCCACACAGTGGCGCTCATACTCAGGAGCTGCCGCACAGAGTGTCAAGTACAGGCAGAGAGTGGGGTACACACTCGGAGGTGAGGGACAGAGTGTCAAGTACAGGCAGAGAGTGGGGTTCAGACACAGGAGGTGAGGGACAGTGAGCTCAGGTACAGGCAGAGAGTGGGGTTCAGACGCAGGAGGTGAGGGACAGCGAGCTCAAGTACAGGCAGAGAGTGGGGTTCAGACGCAGGAGGTGAGGGACAGAGAGTCAGGTACAGGCAGAGAGTGGGGTTCAGACACAGGAGGTGAGGGACAGAGAGTCAAGTACAGGCAGAGAGTGGGGTTCAGACGCAGGAGGTGAGGGACAGTGAGCTCAGGTACAGGCAGAGAGTGGGGTTCACACGCAGGAGGTGAGGGAGAGAGAGTCAAGTACAGGCAGAGAGTGGGGTTCAGACTCGGAGGTGAGGGACAGCGAGCTCAGGTACAGGCAGAGAGTGGGGTTCAGACACAGGAAACCGATTCATCTGGGATAACTACCCAACCACCAAAAGCATGCCTGTCCCCTCCGCCAGGAGTTCCCCACCTGCTCGACTCCTCTGGGATATTTAATTTTTGCACAAACTAATTGAGACAAATTCACTCCATGCCAACCTTCCCCTTCCTGGTCCCTGAAACTCGCAGGGTGGCGAGGCCACTGCTTGTTGCCGGATCACAGCCTGCTCCCAGGGACAGACAGAGGCGTGTGCTGGGCACACTTCTCGTGTGTCTCTAATCAGGCTGAGATGTATCATGATCCCCACTACAAATCGCCACTCGTCACGGGCAGGCAGGGCCTGCCATGCAAAACACAGACCACAACACCCCGGTGGGAACTCACTGACGGCTCAGAGCCCCTTGCCACTGCCACCAGCCAAGGGACAGGGACCAGTCAGGGCACAGAAGGGACAGAGGGAGCAGAGGGGAGCTGGCAAAGGATCCCTGGCTTTTCCTGAGCTAAGGAAGCTTGCGGATGCCCTGGGCTGTGGCTAAGTCTAGTCCTTACCACAAAATGCAGGCTGGAGGCCTCCCAGTCTCACTGACACACAAGCCAAGGACTGTGCCATGCCTGATGCTTCTCTGGCTCCCAAGAGGGCTTGACACACCCCGAAGTGAGACTTGGGGTATTGCTGTTGGCTCCAGTGGGCCCACAGGGCGACTCCCCCCATCCCCACTCCACCCAGCACAGCAACGTCAGGGGCAGCAACATGGGATGGAGTTCACGACCGGCACGGATCTCTACATGACGGCGTTCATCCAGCAGCTGATGAGGAGCTGATGTCAGTTCTGGAAGCTTCTCCCTGCCCCGACAGACCTAGAGAAGCACTTGGAGACTGGCTTGCATTCCATGTCGGCTGCCCAACCTTGCAGTGGCACCCCACCCCCCACCAAAATCCAGGCTTCAGAAAGGACAGAAGGGCTTCCAGGAGCGTGCAGCTGAGCTGACAGTGACACTCACAGCTGTTCACGGGGCGGGGGTGGGGGGGGTGCAGGACTCCCCCAGACAGTTGGCGGCACTGACACTGGGGGCTACCACAGAAGAGGGGGTTCCCAGAGACCTGATTTCAGGCCCAAGTGCTGGAACTACATCTGCAAAGTAAAGCTGTGCATGTAGCTTAGAGATGCTAAAATTCTATTCTCAGAAGTGAAGATTAAATAGAAAAGCTATTGATGGAGTGCACAGGGAGGGTGAACCATCACCCTCCATCTAGGAGGGCTTGGTGAGTGCACTGAAAGCCATTCCGCCCCCCAGGACCCCCGAGGGGACGGTGCCCAGCCAGGTAGGGGACAACGGGATGGTATGTGGCATGCCCTGCAGTGGAGGAGGCAGGCTGCAGAACGGAGGACAAATGACCTCATTGTAAAAATAACGCGGTGTGATTTATCCCAGGTAATGGAGTTACATGCAGTCAGAGGATTCGTAATTTTCTGCACGGGGCTGTATTTCCTACGTCTTCTGTGTATGTGACGCGTGTCTTGCTCAGAAACAAACAAAATGACAAGCACTGGGCAGGTGTTAGTCTCCAGAGGCTTCCAGCTCAGACTTCCTAAGACTTCGCTTACTTCTTTCGTGTGTTACCCACCACAGCACAGTTCAGGTGGACTCTCTCTAAACCATTCACAAGGGTGGTGTTGGGCTGGGAGGAACCCTCCTTGCATGAGGTCTATTCAAATTAAGCTCCCCAAGCAAATGAGCAGAGAAAACACACAGCATCTAAAAGAATTCACTGGAGTCTTCCTTTTCTATCATAAGTAGTTTTCTGTACCTGATTAAAAAAAAAAAAAGCTCAGCAGAAAAACCTTACAGAAAGTTGAAGCTAATAAAGACAATGTTGAGGAAGGGAGGCCGGATGACCAGCATATACAGAAGGTGCCAAAAATAAAGTACACACAGTTTAAGAAAGGAAAACAGTGTACAAAAATTATAGTATTCAATATATACCGATAACAAAAGATGAACACAAATCTGGATGAACATCTTTTTTTGTTTTATGGAGGCAAGAGTCTCACTCTGTTGCCCAGGTTAGAGTGCCAGGGCATCAACCTGGCTCACAGCAACCTCAAACTCCGGCCTCAAGTGATCCTCCTGCCGCAACCCGAGTAGCTGGGACCACAGGTGCCCCCCACAACGCCCAGCTCGTTTTTCTATTTTTAGTATAAATGGGGTCTTGCTCTTGCTCAGGCTGGTCTCCTGAGCTTAGGAGATCCACCGGCCTTGGTGAACCACTGCACCCAGCCCTGATGAGCATCTCTTATAACTTGCAAAGGTCAAAAATGACTTAAGCATTACAAGTTTAAAACCGTTTTTTCCTTTGCTTAAACTATGCATACATTGTTTTGGCCCCTCTGCAGCTACTCAGCACCACTCATCATTAGAGACGCACATCACACGGCCAGGAGACGCCACCCCACGGCCACTACGACGGGAAGGACAGATGCTGGTGAGGATGGGGAGATGCTGGAACCTCAGGTGCTGCTGCAGGAATGTGAGGTGCAGTGACCACACTGGAAAACAGTAAAAACAGATTTGCCATACAACCCTGTAATTCCATCCCTGGCAGGGATGATTTGCACACACGTGTTCATAGCGGCAGGCAAAACCCAACGCTCCTGGATAGATACCTGTGCAAACAAAATGACATTTGCACACAATGGAATATTATTCAGGATTAAATAACGTCAGGTCACAGGCCACAGTGTGATGAACGGGTGTGGGGGGGGGGCGCACTACGCTACGAAACGCGCCAGTCACAAAAAGACAGACGCCCTATGATTCCACTGCCAGGAGGTGCCCAGAGTAGCCAAATCCAGAGACAGAAAGTGGAACAGGGATTCCTGGGAGCGGGGCACAGGGACAGGGTTGAGAGTTTCGGTTCTGCGGGATGAAAACGTTCTGTTACAAGACACACTACTTGCCTAAAGATGGTGAAGACGGTAAAATCTGCATTGTATGCCTCTCGCCACAGTTAAACATCCCAAAGAATAAAGTTTAAAAAGGAGCTATGCCCAGTGGCCGACTTCTTTGTTTCCCTCACCTGTTTCGGAAGGAAGCTGCGCCCTCCCCCTAGCCGGGCTCACATCACAGTCTTTCAGCTCCAGCCTGATAACCACAGCACAGCTCTCAAGCAGTTAAGGGGGAGAAAACGTCAAGCCCCTCTCTGTTTGCTTTCTGAGGCAAAAAGTGTTCCTGATGTCCAGAGCTCACAAATAAAAGAGAAAACAGGACACAAGTCCCATGTGGGACACACACACAGAAACCTCAGGGACAGAAGTCAGCAGAATGCCCATCAGATGGAATTAGCCGCAGGAACTCAAGGCCGCTGAAGGAGGGCTGCCCTGTGAGGGCTCACCTTCCACCTGCCATCTGCAATGCTTGCCACTTATAATACAAAGGCACTTATTACCCCAACAATGAAAAGGCTGAAACCCAATCTGCGAGGCTGAGGTGCTCAGACTCCCTAAGCCCATCAGTTCTAGACCAGCCTGAGCAAGAGTGAGACCCCGTCTCTGCTAAAAATAGAAAAACTAAGGCAAAAGCCCAAGAGTTTGAGGTTGCTGTGAGCTGTGATGCCATGGCACTCTACCCAAGTAAATAGAGTGAGACTTGGTCTCAAAAAAAACAAGCCAAACAAACAAAAAAGGAAGCCCACACAAAGTTGTGAAAACTGGGATCTCAGAAATGACGTCACTCAAGACACGGCGGGAGAAAAACTCTGAACTGCACATTTTCAGTCTTGGTTGGGCAGAGTCACCTATGATGTTCTGACAATTAGAAAGCTGGGCCCACAGCCCCAGGCCAATGGAAATCCCTAGAGAAGGGACTAGTGGGATGTTTTTTACCCCTCACAGGTGCTTCTGACACATGCAGAGAGACAGGGGAAGTCAGGCCGAGGAGTCCCTTAAATTAAAGACCCCTGGGCCGTCCCTCAGCAGGCGCATTCCCAGGTGTGCTGAGTTTTGCCCAGTGCGGCTATGGCTAAATCAGAACCTTTTCAGGAACAGAGAGGAGCAAGTGGGGGGAGAAAGGGACATGTGCACGCATGACATTGACCCTGACAGCTGAGGGTGAGGGTTCTGCCAGGGGGAGGAGCAGGAAGGCCTGGGGTGCACACAGGCTTCCCAGAGGGGTCCGGCCTCGGGGAGTCAAGGCGGGGCAGGACCCACGGGGGCCCCCGGGAAGCTGCAGGGCAGAAAGAAGCACAATCAGATCCGTGTTTCCAGTTGTAAAAAGAGCAGAGGCCCGGGACTGAGGTTGGGGCCACCTCCCAGGCACAGCCACACCACCAGCGCCGCTGCGGCCAAGAGCACACAGGGTAACACGCAGCTCTGGGCTTCAGAGAGGGGGGTTCTGCGCGAGGAGCCTGAGGTGGGGACGTGTGACCCCGACTCTCGCCCACAGATCACAGCATTCAACACGCAAAATCTAAACCACAAGTACGAAACACTGCAAAACTCCAACAAATTGAAACGCCTACCAAGACTGGCTGCTCTACACCTCAAAACCGAAACTCCTCAAGGACACTCCTGCGGAGACGAGGAAGTGACTCTGGCGAGATAAGCTGGAATGTGAAGTCGAACTTCCAAATCGTAAAGGAGGAAAGTTGGACAAGAAGGCGTGAAGGTCAAAGTCTCCCGGCAAGAAGGTATGTGTTATTGTACCAACCTGAAAACCTAGAAAGGGGGGCTGCACCCACTGGGCGGGACCACCTACGCCAGGAAGGCAGCACAGGGATATCAGGAAAGTAAAAAGTGGGACCCAAACGTTAAATGCACAAGAGGACTTTGATAAAAACAGGAAAGCACCAAAAACACCCGATGGTCCGTGCTGAAAGAGCAACGAAAACTTAAGACAACAATTAGTGTGGGTCCAGAGGAAAAAACAAGACAGCAGCGCGAGGCACACGGCGCAGGACCAGGGGCAGGATTCCGCCGTCTACATCACACTCCACATCCTGCAGAAATACAACTGCTTTTGCAAATATCCAGGGAATAATTCTTGGCCAATAAACTCCCCAAAGTGGAAAATTGTACAGGACAACACCCAGCCCCTGAAGCAATCCTAGGAGTTAACTAGAAAATAAAGGAATAAAAAGTTAAACATTAGATAACCTCTTGAATTAAAGAGAACATTAAAAACTAGAGTCTCCTTAGAACAGCGGCTTTCAACCTGAGGGTCGCGACCCACAGGAACTGTATTAAAGGGCTGCAGCCTTAGAAGGTACCACAAGGACACCTCAGGGTCACGGGGGCACCGGGTGACCTGTTTTTCCATTGCCCCATTAAGGAGACAACCCCTCCGCCCCCCACCCCAGGGTCCTCCTGTGAGTACAGCCCAAACTTTCAGAGAGAAAAGAGCAGCCCAACGGTCCTCCCGTTACCCCCAGGCTGCCCTGCTCCCTGACCACCTGCCTACAGCCCAGACAGCCCCACCGTTCACTCCACCAGGTAGACCTGGAAGAGGTTGCCTCTCGGGTCAGGGGAGGAGTGGGTGTCCCCACAGGCGTTAAGAAGCTCAGCAGGTGTCCTGGGGTGGGGAGCTTGTGGTCTGCACTCACTCCCTACGGAACACAGAAAGGCTCAGAAAAGTGGAGGCAGCTGAGCGCAGATTTATCACTAAAGCACCTGCCACTCTGTGACGCTGATCGTCCCAACCAAGGGTCGGCAGCCACACCTTACACCATGGAAAGGAAGGCTCAGCATCACCGGGTGTCTGGACTTCAGTGATACCTCTCCAGTGAGACGCGTGAGAGGATGTGGGGCTGCTGGAAGGGGGTTACCAGACTCTGCTACAAAGGGGACAGCTTCCACAGACGCTAAGGTTGCAGAGACGTGCAAGGATGGCGCAGAGGTTGCAGGGCTGGAAGGAGGGTCAGTGGCTGCAGTGGGGGGTGCCCGAGGGCCAGGGTGCAGTGGGGGAGAAGGCGGAGGCCTCGGTTTCACACCCTCTCAGCGCTGGGGTCTCTCCTCATCCTCCACACCACAGCTCCTGCTGCTGGACTGACTGGCCTCGTTGTGCTTCCGTCCCTGCCTACACACTTGACCTTCACCCACCTGCTCTCACATCCCACCTGAGACCTCCGCTCCCAGCCTCCCCCCAGCATCGCCCCACGATGCTCCAAGCCTGGTTCCAGTAAGCACCCTGATGGTTCTGAAGTCTGAGGCCCTGCACCTGGTGTGGGGCAGAACAGAGGAACGGTTAAGGCCGCCCAGACTGATACCCCTTCTGCACTTTTTGGCTCAGATAAGTCTCTTCTACCCGGTGATGCCTTAGTTTCCCAATCTGTTAAACAGAGATAGTAAGAGTCCCTCCCATCCTGTGCATGGACAGATGAAGAGTTTCCAGGGACGTGCTGAAGACACTGTACCCACTACTGGTGGCAGGACAGGTGCGCACTATGCAAACCGCTGAACAGAGAAGAGAGGGAACACACAAGCACGGTCCCTGAGCAAAGCTGGGTGACACACTTCATAAAATTTCTGCTATCAAGTACGTTAGTTTAATTATGCAAAGCTTTTATACATTCTCTGCCAGACAGGCAGGGTTCACGTTAGTTAATACTAGGACTATTTGCCCTGGTATCCATTTCTGAAGTTTCTGAGGATCCTTATAATTCAGAGGAAGAGAGAGAGTCAAAGGGTATCAAAGGCCCAGGTGTCCTCAAATGCCCAATGAGAAATAGACTCAGCATAAAATTAAATCCAACAGGCCAGCCCTTCCGTACATAAGCCCCTCAGTGAACACTGAGACCTCGGTACCACACACGACAACCTCCTTCCTGATATTCCAGACACCTGCTGTGTCCACAGACACATCAATTATCCTCTTGGCTTTAGTTTCATCATCATAAAATGTCAACGCCACTTAACCCACTGGCTTTTCCTGATGATTAAATAAGGGGGAGAATCTAGTACAGCAACCACTGCAGGGTTAGGAACACTAGCTGCCCCTCCCCCCCTCTTCTTTCCCTGCAAAGTATTTTAAATTTAGGGTTTGTTGTTTCCCTAAAGACAATAGGAGGCGGGGCTGGGGTGGGCCGGGACGGCCAAGCCAGCCTCACCTGCCAACTCTCAACCCCAACAAGGACTGCTATCTTTGTACATTCCCTTCCAGGCCCTATTTGCAAAGCTCTACCAAGCTGCCTATTTGCAATTCCCAACAGCATGATCTGAAGTCAAAGGACAGCCACAAACAACCCGGCATATTCAAAGTCACACACAGCAAGTTTTCCCCCAAGTGCCTAATTGACAATCATCTTCTGAGTAGTAAATGGACATTTTGTCCTGAATGTGTTACTACTGATCTAAGCCTCTAACATGGCCTGGAAATCACCGTTAGGCTCCCATTTCCTGGCTCATCAAAATAACCCCTCTCCTTCCCAGAGTAGCAAGCAGCAAATTTCTAGACTATTTCACTAATGACAACTCCCCCACCCCGAAGCTTATGACATCATTTTCCAGCTTTTCACTACGTCCTTTTTAACCTTGAAAAAATGATGGCTTTCCTCAGAGTGCGCTGGGGACAGCTGGTTTTCCTGTTACAGCAGCAGGTTGCACTCAAGTTTTCCCAGTAGTAGAGACAGGATTAGCCAGGTTAATGTGGGTTAAACAGAAATCTCTCTGGGCGGGCAGTAAGCTGCAACTTCTCAGCAGTTCAGTGGCGCAGAGAAGGTGTCTGTCAGAAGAGCACTGACCACCCAGCCTGGTGCATTTCAGAAACTGATAATTACAGCCAGGGCACATCCTACCTGCTGACCTCCAACATGGGATGGACATGTCCCAAGGAGAGTGGAGGGCTCCGCTGCCCAGGGTGGGCTGCTCTGATGCAGTTTCAACTGGAGAATCTCCACTTTTTCAATACTTTTCTTTCTGGGATATAAAAATGCTGGATGCCTCCAAAGTATCCAACTGTGGCTTCATTTCCAAAGTGTCCTTTTGGGTAATAAAAGCAACATTTAAGAACTGTACAGGGCAGTCATTTAATCAGGAGATGGTTTTATAGGAACTTTGCAATGGGCCAGGAGGGAGTAGTACCACACGTATGTCACACATGTGGGATCCTGGGGGCACCAGGCAGGAGCCCAGGTCAGCCACAGGGGTGCTGGGCTGTGAGGAAGAGATCCAGGTGGGATGTGGTATGCCAGGTCACCTGCTTGGCCAGATCATCCTTCTGGATGGGTCACCTTCCTGGATGAGTCACCCCCCTGCACAGGTTACCTTCCTGGCCCCTTCAAATCATGCGACACACCTGAGTGTCTTCCCAGTGCCCTCAGATGTAAGTTCAAAGTCGACGGAAGCCCAGAAGGACCCGTCCAATCCCGCCACCAGCCTCTGGCTTCCCTCCCAGCTGCTCCCAGGAAGTTTTCACTGTGTCCCTCTTTTGACTGCTTGGACTTGCCAAGCCACCCTGACCAGAACTTAACCCCTGCCACCCCCAAAATCCCCACGGGTGCCCCCAGAGCTGCTGACTTGCTCTTTCCGTCAGGTTCTTCTGCTTGCTGAGGCTTCTTGGGGAAGCCTGTCCCAACTTCCAGGCAACCTCGTGAACCCTGAATTCTCTCTTGTAAAACTCCCTGGAGGGGACCCCATCCTCTCTACCTGGCACACAGAGGGTTCAGTTTTGAGTCAGAGAACAAATGAGTTAAACAAGAGTTAACAAGCAGAAGGGGACAAGAACCAAGACGAGGTCCCCGAGAGCTATAGAGGGCAGCTCCCAGACCGCTCTCCTCCTCCGCACCCCCCCCCACCCCGCGGTCCTGTGCCCCAGTGCCTGGCTCTGGGAACAAATCCCCAAACTCACAAACAGCACCTGCTTCCACGCAGCACCCAGCACTTCGGGGATGCCGGCCAGGCCCATACCTGCCCTGCTGGGGTTTCACAAGGCCCCCAAAGTGCTGCCTCATGTCACTATTAGGTGGATGACTCACGATACTGCAATGCCAAGAGCAGAGAGGCGGCCAGGCCCCTTTACAAACCACACTCAGGAGACGGGCCAAAAAAACATTCCGCCCACGAATTAGCTTTCCTCCCTTGGCAGAATGAAGGCCTGTGACACTGACCGCAGCTAGAGATCAAAATCACGGCCTCACCGTCAGCAGACCGCGTGACGAACCTTCTCCTCCTAATGAACCCTGGGTCCTGAAAACCGAGCCTGAGCCTTTGCTGGGTGCCGGCCCCCCGCAGTCCATTCCGTCACAGCTAACCTGGGACACAGGCCCACAAATCAGCTTGATGACAAGACCCTGGAGAAGGTCACGACTGTCAAAGTGGAACAGACAGAAAGCAATGTTCACCCCCTTTTAAGGGGAGCGGGGCCCGGAAGACCTCCTGGGTTCTGGGACACCCATGTGGTGATGTGTGTTCGGCTGGTGTGTACGGTGCAGCCTGAATTTGAAGAATGCAGGAGACGCCCACCCCAAAATGCACACAATGCAAAGCACCTGAGGGTCTGGACAAACAGAAATCGATCCCCCCAAAATGGGTGGCAGCGAGGAAGGCTGAGCTGAAAGGTCACAGGTTGCAGACAACAGACTTAGAAACTCTTCCCAATGTCATTCCTTTTGATGTGCTTTTCTGAGAAGTAATTATACATTCACCCAACAATTAATATAACTTTAAGTCCTCTACAGATTTTAAACACAATGAAAGAGTCATTCCAAAGAGGAACTTAACGTGTATTGAAAGATCTATGCACCAAAGGTATTCACCACTGGGGCGGCGCCTGTGGCTCAAACAGAGCACCGGCCCCATAGGCTGGAGGTGGCGGTTTCAAACCCAGCGCTGGCCAAAAAAAAAAAAAAAGGGAAATCCAAAGGTATTCACCACAGCACTGTTTATAATTTCAAAATAACTGGAAACACAAGGAAACAGGGTGAGCATCTATAAAACCAGACATTCATGGTAAGGATGCAAATGTGTCATTATTGATCTAAAAGTATCAACAATTTTAGATAAAAAGCTTTTTTAAGAAGACATAATATTGGGCGGTGCCCGTGGCTCAAAGGAGTAGGGCACCGTCCCCATATGCTGGAGGTGGCAGGTTCAAACCCAGCCCTGGCCAAAAACTGCAAAAAAAAAAAAAAAAAAAGAAGAAGATACAGTATTTGACAAATACTTATTCAAGAATTACTATCTATGTGCCAGGCACACCGAGCTTACTGTGTCATCCTGGTTTTGCTGGTACACTCTGTGTTTACATAGAAGATGTCCGGAAAACACACAGATTGGCACAGCGGTCACCGTGAGTGAGAGAATCACACCCACGTGAACTTTTTCTAGTGTTTCCAAAATGAATAAATGAACATGGAATTAAATGAATAATTGAATAATTTTTAAAACTTAAGCAAAAAGGGTTTTTTTTTTTAAAAAAAGAAGAAAGAAAAATCACAAGGAACTAGTCCCATATTTCTATAAAGTACTTACGCGGAACAAAAGGTGCTCTCATTCCCCTCCTACTACTTCCCCCAAGGGCAGGTAAGGACCCCTTGCAAATACAGGTGCAGGTACAAATAAAGGTACAAACCTGATCTATTAGAAGAACATGATCGACGCTTTTAAGGGCTTGGTGCAAATCCTGCTGTTTCTTACTGCTCCCACACTACCAGGCAGAGCCACACTGAACCCCACGCGTGCAGACTGGGACTCATCACACACAGCCGCCCACCCCGACCCTGCTCCCAGCCCTTAGGAAGGGGGGTACAGTCAGCACTGGGGGGCCTGGATCTTATTCAAACACCTAGAATGGCATCATTCCTCTCAGCCTACCGGAGCGAGCACCTGAAAATATCAACACCCCCACTCGGTTCAGTTCCGACCGTGAACATCACGACTCTCCACTCTCTCAATATTTAAGAATAAACTACGGCCCATGCACACAGAACTCAAAGGAGGCCTAAGAGGTGAAGACCACCACACGGGGAAGTCCAGCCCAAACCACCACACACAGCCAGTCCCCAGGGGCCCTTTCTATGCTCGCGTTTAAATCTCCCAGCTCCAGGAGGCAAGCTCTGTGGTCTCCACCTTCCAGGTCAGAAGGCTCCGCCTCAAAGAAGTCCAAGGTCAAAACAGGAAGGCAGCGACTGGGACCCAGACAGGTGTGCTCTCTCCCACGGAGAAGCACCCCAAATGAAACCCGTCCCAACAAAGAGCAGTGGGAGAAGCCGCCACACAAAGCCACTGTTCATATTCCAGTCTGTGAAAACGTCATTTCAGCAATTGTTCCCCTGACAATGGCTTGGATACAAAAACGGTATGTTAGAAGAACGTGGTGGATCGTGACAGACAGACGCTTAGTCACTAAACTCTCACTAAGGCTCACTCTCCATTGTGCCCATCAGGCTGTTTCATATTTGACCACAAAGAAACTGCTGCTTCCAGAAGAGTCACAGCGCCTGACACGGAGAGAAAGCCCAGCGCAGGAGGGGTGTGGGTGCATGCACGTGTGTCCCCAAACAATAGGTATGCGTCCCCCTAATTAAGCAGTTCTGAATCACAGGTGGTTCCAATAAAATGCATGTATGAGCAAAAAAATGTGAACCAAGTGAACTCCCGGGACTCGGTTTTTGATGACTAGCCAAGTCGCCCAGAGTCGGCACCCTCCGGCACAGGCCTGAAATGGGACCAAAATGGGGACCTGTGTGAGTTTCCTAGTCACACACTGTCAGGGTGAAATACCAAGAGGCGGAGACCAGAGCAGAGCACTTCTCCGTACGCGTCTGAAATCCCAATTTCTGAAACCACAAGACAAAACAAAAACTCAACTTTTTCAAGGGGACATTTGGGACAGGAATCAGGAGGCAGAAAGTGAAGCCAGATTATAGCCGCTGAGAAACACCCTGTTTTCACTCATCACACCATTCACACCAGCTACATGAGTTATGTATAATTTCCATTTAGATTTGAACACAGGACACACATGAATATTTCATGTCACTTGTCAATCAAGGCTAGGATTCTTAGAGTCATTTTTAAAATGTTTAAATGCACACACATTTTCAGGTTCTGCCATTTACCTATTTGTATTCCAAATCTATTAAAAATGTAAATCCTTTTGCAAAGGGCAATAGTGTAAAATGGGTAAACAAAGGTGAGGAAAGCCTCTTTGATTTAGAAATTAAACTGCACCAAACTAAGGCAGTGTCCACTGGAAAGTACTTATACGTAAGCTGACTATCAAGCACAGGCCAGATTTTTACAGCCAGAAATTACTTGTAAGTTTTAAACTGCCCAGATGTCTAAGGAGAGAACATTAGAGGTGTCACTATGTATTATGAGAAGTCATCACTCTAAGTTTTTGCCTTGGTCTGCCTCTCTGCTAATTCACGGGCCGTCATAGTGGGAGGCAGGATAATAAAGTACAAGCTGCCCCCTCCATAGCATCCTGGAGAGTGGGACGCGTGAGGACCCTCGGGCACAGCTGCAGTGAGGGGCCAGCTCCTGGCCTCTGGGAGTCAGGGGAGCTTGTCTGAGCAGGGAACAACTGAACCTGGAAGAGCAAGTGAGTCCTATAACTGCGACCTCCAGACAAGTGGGTCCTCCAGCAGCCCCCCACAAAGGCTGATGGGAAGAAGCTGCCACCAGCATTCAGGTGTCCAACCTGAAAGACATCTGGGGAGTTCTCCCAACCAGCTGCTCTGCAGGTCTGCTATTCACACCGTCCTCCTGCCAGTGGTGCGGCCAGGCACCAGCATGTGGCCAGCAACCAACACAGGGCCACTCACCAACACCTGGGCCTCTCTGCCATCCCCAAATCTTTTATCACTAACATTCTCCTCAGGTGGCCTCTTCTGTGTCATTTCTTCTAGAAGTTTCCCTGCTACAATCACATGGCTCTTGGGGGGCCCCCATAGCTCAGTGGTTAGGGTACCCATGGCCATATGCTACAGGGCTGATCGGTTTGATCCCAGCCCGTGCCTGCTAAAGAAACAAACAAAAAAATAGCTGGGTGTTGTGGCAGGCACCTCTAGTCCCAGCTACTAGGGAGGCGGAGGCAAGAGAATCTCTTGAGCCCATGATTTTAAGGTTGCTGTGAGCTGTGATGCCACAGTATTCTACGGAGGGTGACTCTGTCTCAAAAAAAAAAAAAAAAAAATCACATGGCTCTTATAAGCCAAACCCAGAAGCCTCCAGTCCTCCATCCAGTTCTTGGTCTCCGTACATGTGCTCCTCAAAACGATCCAGTTTACCTGTGGCTCTCCTGGGCCCACCCCCTGTCCCCCACCTGGGCCCACAAGGGCAGGAACAGCACTGGTTCCCCATCTCACACTCCCCTAGCCTTCCACCCCATCACAGGTGATCCAGAAGCCTGATCCTGCCCCTCCTTCACTCTTGTCTCTCACTATGAGCTCTTCACACTCAAGTTGTGGCTCAACTCCAAGGACAAGCAGCAAGCCTGCCCTCTGGCAAATAGGCCCTCTCTGGCCGGCAGAGCAGACCCTGCAGATACCCCAAGAGCTGAGGACTTCCCTCAGTCCTGCCCAGAGCCCACCCCGGCCAACCCCCTGGCTCTGAAGTTGAGTGACGCTCCCTCCCACATGCTTCCCGCCTCCAAAGAAAGCTCTCACGTTTTTAAATAATTTTACTGCTAATTATGACAGAGAAAAAAATAATCAGCTTATGTGCACACCCAAGTGCAAGGACTTACAGAGTCCTCAGAAATGGTCCTTGAGCAGTAGGGCTTTCTCTTTTCTTCCTGTGAGTGGTCCCAGGACACCCTCTGGATTCCTGCCCTTGGCTTGACCATTGGAGGGCTGTTCATCACAGTCACCCACCTGAACAGCTTCGTCCTGGCCCATCTTCCTTCCATGGAGACCCTTCTCCTTTCTAGACCAGCAGAAGCAACCCAAGCAAACAAGGTTAAGTGGAGGACAGGGCCACTGGAAGAAGAGCCTGCCTTTCCCGGGAGCCCTCACACTCTCGGAGCCTTCTATGCAAAAACATTCCCGTGCTGTGCAAGGGAATAGTGGAAGCTTCTTGGCCTCAAATACAGGGTCTGCCATGCCAGCCCCGAAGTGCCTCCCGACACTGTTCTCACCCAAACACACATCAGAATCATCCACGAAGCTTTAAAAACCTACAAATGCCTGGGCCCCCCACTCAGAGGAGATTCTGATTCAACTGGAGGATGCACCGGGAAAGTGCATTTTTCTATTTTTATTTTCTTTAAAGCTCCTAGATGATTTTAATGTGTAATCTGAGCTTTGAAACAGTCCGTTCTTGCTGGTCAAGTTAGGGTACTCAATGATGTCCACATCCTTTTTCTGCCCTGCTCCTAGACAGACACAATCCAGGCAGAAGCTAGGCAACTATTTCATCCGCTCTGTAAGGGGAGGGAGGGGTCAGTGGGGTCAACGGGGAACTTATCCATGCAAAAATATTAAGTAATGTTGCTGGCCCAAACTGGTAGCATGATGGCAGTATTTACAACTACAGCCATCAGCAGATACTACAGTTTAGGCTCTGCTTTTTCCTCAGGGAGCAGGTTTATCAGCACAATACCAGCTTGGGGTACTCCGACACTGGAGAGGCTAGAAAGAATGGGGCAAGGGTTTTCTCAGCTCTGAGGATGTGGGTGGAGATTTAATAAGAACTGGGAACCATAAAATCCTTTCAAACAAAGTATTCTCTTCAATCCGTTTAGAAGAAATGAGCTACTAGGACTCAGCAAACAGAATACCCAAAGACAACTTTTATTGAACAGACAAAGATATTCTCATCAGTAAATCATTTATTTGATTGTAAAAAGGAAGGTGAAACCCTTATCTTACCTTTACTTAACAGTCTTTCTATTCTAGTGACCTCATCTGCCCACAGTTCCCTTTCCTTGGGACAAGGACAGACTTCACAGCAGATTCTGTTGGAGTTATCCCAACTCCAAAACCATAATCTTGCAAATACATCAAGTTTTACCCTGCAGACAGGGTGAGCGGCTTCAGGAACCAAGGTGCTAACTGCCTGCCTTACATTTAGGCAGAGAAGTTTTCACAGGTTTTAAAGATTTCATCACCTTCAGAGTACAAGTTATTTTATATTGTGTAAGCGAGGCTGGCACCCTGCTATTTTCATGCCTGTGTTAATGCTCCCAAAATGTGTGACCAAGAGCTGCTTGTTCCTTTAATTTCAGCACACTAGGAGATGTGATTAAGAGCTCTGGACAGATCCAGGTTCAAATCCAAACTCAACTACTCGTTAAACTATTAGCTTGGTGGAATTACTTGTATTCTCGTAGCTTGCCAATAAAATGAACCCCCTTGTAGTCTTTGAAAACATTCAAAACCTACGCACAAGGGACCTTATGTTGATACATATTTTTACTCCATTAAAGTACCCCAAATCTCCACTTAAACTAGAAAAACTCAGTACCCTATTCTCCCTCAAACCCACAAGCTGGCTGATGATTTAAGGAGACACAGGTCACCTGGCAGATGGACAGGTGTGGTGTGCTATATGGGATTTCGCCCCTCACGCCTTAAAACACAGAACATACACCCCTTATTTCTAAGACACTTTCTGCATTCCTCTGTCTTTTGAGGATCATTGCCACCCTTCCACTTACAGTCCAACTGCCACCTGAGGGCCTTAGGTCCTGAGTTATGTTAACACTGAGATGTCCCAGGGGCCCCCTGAGTAGCTGGTTTGGGTTTCCTGGAGAACGTGGAATAAAATAGCTGGATTGTTCCCTGGGAGTTCTGGCCCTTGGTGAATTATTTTCCTGTCACTCCTCCATAGTGAGAGGTGGCCAAAGGTGAGGCTTCTATTGTGCAAATGGCAGGGGAGCCCAGAGACGCAGCCCTGCTCCCTAAAAGCTGAGTGTAAACAGTAGATGCCAGAGGCACTCCTCCCCACCTGGGACCTTTCCAAATCCCTGGTTGACAGGCAGACACCTCGGAGAAAGAAGTCCTGATGCCTATCTCCAAGGGCCTTGGGAAACGTCCCAGGGGTCTGAATCCAATTCTCAGGGAAAAAAATCACAACACAGCCCAATTCAGGTGTCCAGTTTGAAAATAACAAAGCTAAGGGAACCCCACCTGGCCAGCCACTTGCAAAACAGCAGCTCCACACAGTCAAAACAAGGTGCTGGGGGAGTTTGCCCAGAGCCAGGGTGAGGTCAACAGGGATGTACTCAATGGCTCCCAGCCTTGAGGTCAAGGGCTCCAGTAAGAAGTCTCCAGGCAGAAAAAGCACACACACCTGCAGCAAAATTTCAGGGATGCCAAGGGCTCTTTAACAGGCCCGGATCCAAGGACTTTAAACCAGGAGCACCTCTCAGGATCCAAGGGCATAAACCCACATTTACTGTTTGCATATCTTATTATCATACTAGAGACCAGCATTAGAATAAGAAGAAAGCGTATTCAAACAGCCCCGGGGGAAATAATTCCAGGCTGCGGGTTAAGCAAACAACAACAAAGGAGAAAAATCCAGAAAATCCTCCCCCTTCCTCCCTCCACCTGCAAAACTAAAAGCACAGCCTCGGAACACACAAAGCACCCGGTTAAGGACACTGGCTTAGCAATTTATCCAGCCCACATTCCGGGTCTTCCAAGCGCCCCGCACCCCACCATCCGAACCACCACTACCTGCAGCCAGACTTCACTGAGGCGAAAGTATCGGTGGGAGCGACAACGATCGCGAAAAAAGTGAAAACTATCAAATGACAACTGGCAGAGCCCAGGTGACCTATTAGAGCAAGGATCTTCCAGCCCAGGTCGCTCGGGGAGGGGCTACTTGGGGACAAAAGACAACCTGTGTGGCACCTCTCCTCACCTGTGCTTTTGGTACCGGGAATTAACAGATGACATGGGTTCCTGTTAATTGTTTTATAAGGTCACTGAGGTGTAGTGCCTGACTCTTGGGACAACAGGGGAAAAAGAAAATAAAACTTCTCAGGCTTTTCTACAGCTGGTCATTGTTCATTTAATAAACAAGTGAGCCATAAAACAAACCCCTAGGAAGCCAGGTTTTGTTCTCAGTAAGTGTCCTCCCAGAACTAACTGTTCCCTCCCAGAGCAGCACGGCCTCGGCATTCCACAGACCTCAAGGCAGCGAGTAACGCAGAGCCAGCCCTAAAATACTAACATTAGTGCCCCCTTGCTTGGCCACCGGCCCATCAGCAGCAAGCAGAGGTGGGAAAAGGGGGTTTCAGAGTGCTGGCCTCCTCCAAACTCCCCACTTTGAGGGATTTGGCTTGGACCAGACTGTGCTAAGAACAGGCAACCAGGAATAGCCACCGCCAAGCTCCACTGTAGATTCCTGGAATCTGTTTCCTAGGGAGGATGACCAGGTGAGAGGTAGCCTGTTATCCGGGATGACCACAGCAATGTGGCCTGGCAAAATGCTCCCCAGCGCCTTAAAGTACAGCTGCTATCCACGCACGGATGTCCAAACGCTCTGCAAACCACCCATTAATTTTTATGGTGGCCTGGGAAGCAGATTGAGAATCATTACCTTTGTGTTTACAAGACAGGCAACCAAACCACACAAGGAGCAAAGGCTCCCGGCCTCTCCTATCAACCCATCTGGGCCACAGACGTCGGGCAGAACCCCAGCCCACGGGGAAGGGGACTGCACAGGGAGCCAGGGCAAAAACCCAAACTTTGGGGCTCAGGGGAGGGTTGAGGGCTGCATAAAAGAACTGCTCGGGTTTGGGCAAGAATGGCTCAGATCTAACTTAACGACTGAATCTGCATGACTATGACAGGCTGGAAGGAAATGTGGGAGGGATGGTTTCTGGTTTGCTGTTTATATTCTCTTTATTTCCACACTTTGTCTCTGAGCATACATTGTCTTTGTAATCCATAATAAAAGTTATGCCAACTTTATTATTACTTCTGATAAACAATATAGTACCAATCTGCCGCACTAACTTGCTAAGAACGAGCACGAGTAAAATCCAGTACAGAATTCCTTTCCACACCTCCCTGCTCAGTGAGGTTCCATAATCCTCTCCCATTCCGAGCGCCCGGCGGCGCTTCCGCGGCTCCTCCCGTGCAGCCCGTCCGGGCGCCCAGCACCCGGGAAGGCCAGCGCCTGCCGGTCCCCGGGGAACATCACCGAGAGAGCGCCGTGCCCGTCCCCACCCGCCGGCGCTGTCACCTCGCTGCAGCTGGGACACCCGACTACCGAACAAGAAACCGGACTTTTCAATTCCATCCTTAAACGAGGGATCTTCGAAGAAGTTGAAATATGCATTGTCACCAACAAGTTTAACCAGGAACCGCACGCCCTTCCCTCCTCCCCGAGCCGCACGAAGAGGCTGAGCCTACGGACCCCCATTCATTCCTCGAGGAGGCGCCTGGTTGCCTCGGGGGCCACCCCATAGCACCGCCCGCCGGGAGCGGGTTGCTCGGCCGGAGCGCACGCCCAGGGCTCCGTGAGCAGCTCGGCGCCCAGAACCGGCCCCCGCCCGCCAGTCCCGGGGAGACCCGCACGCCAGGGGGAGCGGCGAGGGGCGCGCGAGGCTCCTCCGAAACCGCCCCGCGCCGGCGGCGCCAGGCACCACTGCAGCCCCAAACTCGGGCGGCAGGGGAACGAGCGATCGAGCGAGGCGGCGGGGCTGGGGGCCCGCAAGGGCTCGGGTCACGACGCCGCCTGCTTACCTGGCTCGCATGGCGTCCCCGCTGGCTCCCGCGGCTCTGCTCGTCGTCCTGCAGCTCGGCCCAGTCGGGGGCGCGCCTGGCTCCGCGGGAATGGTGGCGGAAGCGGTGGCGGCAGCAGCGGCAGCAGCAGCTAGGGTCCGGGACCGCCGAGAGTGCCCCGACCGCGCGGTCCCCGCCTTGCCGGCAAGGGGAGGAGCTCCCACACGGGGCGGGGCCTGGCGGCGGGGGCGGGCCCCAAGCGGAGGCCTCGGGAGGCGCGGCGGGCGGGGGCGCGGGCGCGGGCGGAGGGTGGACCCCGCGCGGGGGCGGGGCGGGGCGAGCCCGGCGGGGCGGGGCGGGGCCTGGGCAGGGCGGCCTGCTGGGCGGGGGCTGGTGCAGCGTCTCCCCGCCGGACGGGGATCCGGCCCCGGCGCCTCTACCTCTTCCCGCTCTTCCTCCTCCCGGCGCCCGCCGGGCTAGCGGGATTCTGGCTTCCCCGTGTGGCGCGGCTCTTGGTCCGGGGTACTGAGCGAATCCGGGTGCAGGGCGCGCCCGTGTGGCCCGCACGCCCAAGCTCCCACCCCTTCTGCGGGAACCCGACGAGGCCCCGCGGGCGTCTCTGCCGGCGGGCGGGCGTTGGCAGGGCGCGAAGGGCCGCGCTCCTCCCGAGACCGCTTCTTCCTACACGCTTGCCAGGCCGGGCCGCGGCAGGAAGGCAGGGTGCGAGGCGAGCGCAGAAGTTAAAAAGTGGGAACAAGACAAAGACAGTTCCGCGGAAGATCACAAAGGGAGGCGAGCTTCTGCTAAGCAAGATGCAAGCTGAACGCGCCGGGTCGGAATCGCTTAGGGAAACTTCGACCTGTGCACTCCGGTCTCCAGCGTCTAGACACGCCTGGCACGTAGTAGGCTCTTAAGTGCCAGGGAACGAACGCACCGCTTACTGTGGGCAAGCACTTTCCATGGTCTGACATGCTTAATCCTCGAAAAAGCCCAAATTTGGCTACTCTCCTTAGGCCTTTCACATAGGAGAAAAAGAAGCAATGACGGTTGATTTCCCACAGCAGGGGCGGGAGCAGAACCAGAACTGGAACCGAGGCGACTCCGGGCCCTGGCTCTGACCAGGGTGCTAGTGCCAGGGCCCCCTGTAGGACTGGGTCTTCACATGCCCTCCCGCGATCCGGAGCCCAGGAGAAAGCTCAGGTCTTTAGAGGAGGAGACGCTAAGGTTTGTTCTGGGACCAGAGCAGAGATGCGTAAAGAGGCAGTCCTCACCTTTGTCCCTGAGGCAGACACTGTCGTTGCTCCTGTTTTGTCGGTGACTGTAGACATGAATGCACTGTATCAGGATCACGGGGGTCGGAGGGGGGCGTGGAGGGAGGACGTCGCAGGTATGCGGAGGCATGAATCTGGGGCTCAGGAAGAGGGTGGCCATAGGTGTTAGGACTTTGGTGTCACCTGTTTGTAGATAACTGAATACCTGAAAATGGATACAATTATCTCTAAAATGTATACTAGAGATTTGTTTTGTATTCTATTCTATGCATTTATTTTTTGGAGGCAGTGACCTGAAAGGGACAGTGGAGGAAGCAGAGAAGCTTCTGAGCAGAGCAGAGTTCCTAAGGGACCAGCCTGCTGTGCTTGAATCTCTGCCAAGTTATTTTGCTTCTGTGTGACTCAGTTTCCTAAGTGAGTATGAAAATTAAATGCAGCCTGTGAAGTGCTCGGCGGAGCGCCTGGCATAGAGTAGCTTTCAGTACTTTTAGCTGCCATGATTACTGCTATCCCAAATGACTGCCAAACAGTGTGTTATTAAAAAATATCTACAAGATAGTGAAAAAGACATGCCAGTAGACAATGGACAAAAGGTATGAAAACATAATACCTAAAACACCACCAACAGCCAAAAGTACAGTTAGCTCATTTGCTACTCCAAGGAGGAGCTAGGGGCAGACTCAAATCAGAAGCCAAAGTCCGCTCCAGGCAAAGCTCAGCCACTGAGCGGGGAGGGAGGGGATACCAAAAATCACAGAGAGTGAATGCTCGCCCCATGGGGGAGTGATGAACGAAGCATGTGCATGTCTGGGGGAGGGGGTTGCCTCTTAGAGTGCACGCATTTGTGCACAGTACTGGGTACACTCAAGCCACCAGCATTTTCCAACCAGGTGCATCCTAAGAAAGGAATTTACAGAGATCAGAGTGTTTAAAAAAAGTGGCAAATTAAAAAAAGAACATATCTTATATTCTTTCTATGATAACTTGAATGATACTTTGGCTTCCATGAGCTGATGAGATAACATTCCAAGTTCAGGTGTAAGATGTCTGTGAGCTAATTTCTCTTTTGTGTCCTGGAAAGGCAAGGTTTCCAGACACTTCCTGGCGAATGTATCCTTTCTCATTTCACCAGGGTTTGTGAGTTGCCCTTCTAGAGTTCTCTAAGAGAAAAGAAAAAACAGGAGCTATTCATAACATTCAATTATTCAATAAGCATTTCCAGTGGGAATACATACAGGAAAATCGATAACTTGTTTTTTTTACTACAAAAATAAGACATGTTTGTTTGAAAGGATTAAAATGATTAGAGAAATGTATAGGGTAAAAATAAGCATTGATCTACTTTCTTATCCTCTCCCACATTCCATGGTTAACAGTGAATTGTATGTCGGTCCAGAAGCTTTTCCCAAGCATGTGTGTTAAGGAGCATGCCGAGTATATATGATACATATGTGTGTGATGTGACCGTGTGTGTGCATATACACAGATGTAAAGAGTGTCGTGGGTTCCAATGCCAGGCTGCTCAACTTTGAACACTCTCTCCACCACTGAACAGCTGGGTACAAAGGACAAAGCTGTACTGTGCCTGTTTCCTCACCTTAAAATAGGTACAGTGCTTGCAAGGATGGATTGAGGTAATGCATGGAGGTTACTTAGCATAGGGCTGGGAACACAGCACATCATGTACAAATATAACCTATTGTCCTTATAATTTATACACGTATATTTACCAGTTACTCTGTGCTTCACGTAAAACCTAAGAGAATGGTCCTAGTTTTAAAATAAACTCCAAAGAGAAATATTTTTTTCATTAGGCTGTCCAAATTGTTTTCAGGAAAAAGGGTTGATGAGACAGTCCAAGATGGTGAAGTTCAGACTCCACTACCAGGCCCCACCCGGCATGTCTTCCCAAGGTCAGGAAGACCTCTGAGTGGGTGTGTACTCAGTACTCAGTAAAGATGCCATTGTAAGAAATCTCCCATGTCTAGGAAAGGAACATGCACATAGAAGACCCGGGAAGGGAGGGGGTACGTTGGACAGGCAGCACAGCATGTCTGTAATGAAAACCGGGGACTGTTTGATCTACACCAACCCCACCACCAAAGATGCATGCTAGGGGCTTCTCAGAATTCGTACAACACTCCCTGGAACAGCAACTCGAGAATAACTCCCAACTGACATACACTATCCTGAACCCTACAAAAGCTCTCCAATGCATTGTAACATTCTGGCCACCTATAAAATATCCTTCATCTTAGGAAATAGCTACTCAGAAATTGCATGTGGGCCCATCCTGAAACTATTTCTCTATGTACAAGGACATCCTCAACAGTGAAATAAAAAGAATAATGTTCCTTTGGTGAAAGGAAATCAATAATGATCAAAATGCTCATGTTGGGGGGGGGAGGAATACAATAAAAATGTACAAAACGCAGCCGAGGGAGCAAAGAAGAGCTTAAAGGCTTACAATATTTTTCAACAGGAATCTATAACAATAGAAATTGAGTAGTCAAAGTGGGTGGGTGGAATTTCCAGTTTGTTGTCTCTGAGACTATTTAGGAGGGATGTATCACCAAAACTCCAGCCTGGATACCTCTCTCTGCGGTTTAAGTTGAGGGGAAGGTGTTCCTTGCACGAGTCACAAGCCTACAGAGTGGCGTGCGTTTGCTCCAGAAATATTTATTGGTGTGGCCCCAAGGTTGGAGGCCGGCAAGACAGAGATCCCAGTGTGCAGTTAGGTAGGAATGCCCCAAGCCTGCAGGTGCAGACAAGTGCCCTAAAAGGGGGGCTGTGAGGGATGACAAGGGAGACAGGTGGGAGGGCTGGAGAAAGCCGTAGTGAAGGTGACATTAGGCCCAAAGGGAAGGAGTAGGGAGGGGTGTGCCAGGCAAGGGAACAGCGCAGGGGAGGACTCTGAGGCTCTCAGAGCATTGTACCCTCAGGGAGCTGAAATAACACTAGTGAAGTTGAGGGGAAAGAGTGAGTGCAGAAACGGGAGAGGCAAAGAGACTCAAAGGGCCCTGTGTTGGAAATGGGAAATCCTGGGCCAGCTAGATGCTACCCCATCCTATGTGCCTTCCCTGGCTTCCCTCACAGCTCAGAAAATGTTGCTTTGCAAAGCATTCAAAAAGACACTAGCTAGCAGGGAAAGAGTCCTTCTTTAGCCAAAAAGTGTTGGGTGATCTGTTTGCCATTCTGGGAAGCCTCTATCCAATTCCGAAATATTTTGCCAGAGGGCCCCTAATCCTGCTGGCGGTCATTACTGAGTTCATATGCACTGGGATATTCCCAGGCCATCACAGGAGCATGCAGAATCCACAGAGGCAAAATGGTCTGCTAAAGAGGTTCTGTGGTCTTAAGGAAACTTCTGGAGATACTGCTAAATAAATCTCCATTACCTTGCTGTTTTGTTCACTTATGTCTGTAGCATTTACTGTGTGCTAGGCAGTGTGCTGAGAACTGAGGTTAGAAAGATCAATATGGTCTAGGTTCTTCTACCTAAGGAGTACATAGCTGTGGGAACCCGCAGTTACTCTGTTGAATGATAAGTGGTTGGACAGGGGCCGGGATGCACAGAAGAAGGCCACCTGGAACTGGCCTACATGTAGGTGGGCCTGGGTGTCCTCAGGCCTGGAAGATGAAGGATGTCGATAACAGAGAGGGTGGATAAGTAGCCTGGTAGACTCTGCAAGCACAGAGTTTGGAGAGTTGAGGGTGTTCTGGGGAAGGAGCAAAGAGCTTGCTGTCTTGGGTCAGGAGGGTGGGGTATGTCTTTGGCACCAAGGAAACTCAGGCCAGACAGGTGGGCTAGCCTGAATCCTAGGAAATGAAATGTGTAGGACCCTAATTGTGCAAGTCCAGTCCTCTCCATGGGTAATATTTTTTCAGTATCAAGCTATGAGAATTTAATAAAGGCATTGAGGTCAGTTTGGGAATTTAGGGAAGAGGAGACACTTCTGAAGGACCAGGTTTGTGACTAGGAAACAGCATGAAGAGCAGAAAGTTCTGCCCAGAGGTCTGAGGCAGACCAGACTTTTTTGTCTTATTTGCACCTGGCTTTCCCACCATCTGCAAACTGGGACTGGGTCAAGTTGCTTTTTCTTTTATAAAAAACAAAGTCATTTACTACTAGTTACGTCAAAATGGATTTAATTTGGGTTTAAATTGCACCAAAAAAGAAGAAAAAAAATCTCAAAGAAACAACATTATGCTTCAAAAAAACAGAAAAGTAAAAACAAACTATGCTGATGTTAATAGACAAAAATGATATAATAAAGTTCAGGGCAGAAAGAAATGAAAAAAAAACTAAAAAAATACAAAAGATCAATAAAACCAAGAATCGGTTTTTGAAAGGATAAAAGCAAAATTAACAAACCTTTTGCTAGACTACGAAGAGAAAAGACTCCAAAAAATCTTTGGACACGAAAATCTTTCTTAGACACGAAAGAGGCACTATTATAACAGATACCACATAAATACAGAGGATCCTGAGAGACCTGATGTCCTCACTGCCGAATTCTAGCAAACATTTAAAGAACTAATACGAGTCCTTCACAAACTCCCCTGAAAAACTGAGGAGTAGGGAACACTGCCAATCTCCTTTTATGAGGTCAACATTATCCTCAAGGCCATAACAAGAAAACCACAGGCCCTTGTCCTTAATGAACATCTTCTGCAAAATACTAGCAAACTGAATTCAAAAGCTCTCTAAAAAGACCATTCACCAAGGTAGGATTTATCCCTAGAATGCAAGGATGGTTTAACATATGCAAATCTATAAATGAGGTACACTTACTTAATAGGATGAAGGACAAAAACCATATGATCATTTCATTAGGTGCAGAGAAAGCATTTGATAAAATTCAACATCTGTATCTCAGCAAATTAGATACAGAAGGAATATACCTCAACACAACAAAGACCACATGTGATAAGCCCACAGCTAACCAGTACTGAAAGGTGAAAATTAGAAACCCTTTCCTCAAAGATCCAGAATAAGACAAGAATGCCTATTCTGTCCACTTCTGTTCAGCAGTGGAAACAGAAGTTGGAAGTGTTGGAAGTCCTTGCCAGAGCAATTAGGCAAGAGAAAGAAATAAAGAGCATCCAATTGGAAAGGAAAAAGTGAAATTATTGCTGTTTGCTGAAGACATCATCCTAAATATAGAAAATCTCAAAGATTCCACCAGAAAACTATTAGAACTAATAAATGAACATAGTAGAGTTACAGAATACAAAATCAACACACAAAAATCAGTACATTTCTACTAATTTGTTGACATTAACAATAGGCTATCTCAAGAGTGCTATCAACAGTGTGCACGAGTTCAATCAAAAAATAAATGTAATACTTGAAAGATTTAAGAGGTGAAAGACCTAAAAAATATAAAACATTCATGAGAAAAAGTGAAGAAGACACAAATAAATAGAAAAATATCCCATGTTCATGGATTGGAAAAATTAATTTTGTTAAATGTTCATAGTACCCAAAGCCACCTCCAAATCCAATGCAATCTCTTCAAATCTCCAAAGCCATGTTCCATAGAAATAGCCACAACAATTCTAAAACTCATGCAAATGCACACACAAAAAACCCCAAATAGCCAAGACAATTATGAACAAAAAGAACAAAGCATCACACTACCTGATTTCAAACTATGTTACAAAGCGATAGCAATTAAAACAACATGGTACTGGCATAAAAACAGATGGATATTGGCCATTGGAACAAAATACAGAGCCCAGAGATGAACCCAGGCATGTTTGGTCCATTGATTTTTGATAAAGGACCATGAATGCACATTGGGAAAAGGACAGTCTCTTCAATAAATGGTGCCGAGAAAACTGGACATTCATGTGGAGAAGAAGGAAACTGGACCCTTATCTCACACCCATGTACAAAATTCAACTCAGAATGAATTAAGGCTTAAACATAACAGTTGAAACTGTAAAACTACTAAAAGAAAACATAGGGGAAAATTATACAACATCGGTTTGAGCAATGATCTTTTAGTTTTGATTCTAAAAGTGAAGGTAACAAAAGCAAAAATAGATGAATGATATAACATCAAACCAAAAACATTCTGTATAACAAAGGAAATAATTAAAAGTGGTGAGTTAACCTACAGATTAGGAGAAAATATTTGCAAGCCACATACCTAGTGAGGGATTAATATCCAAAATATGAAATTAAAAGATGAATAAGGGACCTGAATAGATATTTCCCAAAAGAAGACTGACAAAGGATGGACAGATATATGAAAAAATGCTCAACAGCACTAATTCTTAGGGAATTATAAACCATGGAGGTACATCAACTCACACCTGTTAGGCATGATTGAAATGATGAAACAAGTTTTAGCCAGCATGTTGAGAAAAGAGAACTCATGCACACTGTTGATAGGAATGGAAATTGGTTCCTCCAAAGCCTAAAAATAGAATTACCATGTGATCCAGCAATCCCACTCCTAGATTTGTACCCCAAAGGTTTGAAATCAGTATGTTGAAGACATGTGTGCGTTGCACATTCATTTCAGCACCATTCACAACAGCCAGAATGTGGATGCAACCTGAGTGTCCATCAACAGATGAATGGATTAAAAACTGTGATGTGTAAACATGATGAAACACTACTTGGCCTTAAAAAAGAAAGAAATTCTATCATTTATGACAAAATGCTGGGGTTGGAGAACATTATGCTAAGTGAAATAAGCTAGGCAAAGAGAGACAAAAACTACGTGTTTTTACTTAGATGTGGAATCAGAAACAATGAGAGTCATTGAAGTCCAGAGGTGGAGGGCGAAGGGTACGGGGAGGTGATGGTGAAAGGGTACAAAGCCGCAATTAGGCGGAGGAATAGAGATTTTTCCCTTGACATCTATAGCACAGTGTGGTAAGTATAGTAAGGAGCAGTGTATTGTATATTTCAAAATCACTGAGAGAGTAAAGTTCACGTGTTCTCACCACAAAAAGTGATAAGCATTTGAGGTAATGGATATGTTAAAAGCTTGATCTAATTATTTAAAATTGTATGCATGAATCATAAAATCACTTTGTACCCCTTAAACACCTATATACAACTATAATTTGTCAACTTGCAAGAACATGATAATTAGGTATGACTGGGGAAAAAAATTGGTGTTTTCAAGAATGTCAATGGGGGATGGTGCCTGTGCCTCAAGGAGTGGGGTGCTGGTCCCATATACCGGAGGTGGTGGGGTCAAACCTGGCCCCAGCCAAAAACTGCAAAAAAAGAAAAGAATGTCAGTGGGGTATGGTCACAGATTCTGTAGCAAGACTGGAGAGTTGTCTCTGGTTTGCTGTTTTGTCTTCTGGTGGGAGGGTCTCTCTCTCTTTTCTTCTCTCTTCCCCCTATCTCCCCTCCCTTTCCTTTCTTCCTTTTCCCCTACTTATATGTGGCAAGAAGCTTTCTTTACTTCTTAGCCCCCTTAGTTGCATGTCTGTCTGTCCTCCTCCTTTTGGGAGTCAGAGAGAAGAATACTGTTGCTATTTAAACAGCATGTTTCTTTCTCCCTGGGCAGAAGTAGCATTCTCATTCCCATGTGATTTCTTTGTTTGTTTTTGTTTACATCTAAAAAGTTAATAAGGGACCTCTGTTTACTGGCTTCTGGGGTGCTCCGGGTTGCCTTTCCTGCTGTCTGGGCCCCATCCTTTGTGCACCAGACCCCAGTTTTTCCTTTAGGGAGTCAGAGTCTCCTGTGGGTGCTTTTGTTGGTACTGATAGCCTGACTCCAGGCCCAGACAGTCAGAATTTCCAAACCTTAAGGATAGTCACCCCTACTCAAGTCAGGCCACTGGGACATAAGCCTTGGATATTTTCTGGAAACCTGCTTACAATCATTTCCCAGAGAGGCCCAACTGAGCCCATAGTGGGGAAAGAGGAGCCTGGGCTGGAAAGATGATCGTGATCCTGACAATATTAAGGGCCACCAGCTTTGTACCAGGTGTTTTAGTGGGTAAATTTACTCAATCCCCACAGCACCCCCAGTACCCCCACTTTGAAGGTGTATAAGCCAAGCCCCAGGGAATCCTTGTAGGATCACAGCCAGGACAGAATTTGACACTAGGTCTGCCCACTCCCAAATCGGAGCTGCCAGTCACTGCTGAGGTTATCTGGGGAATTGACTATGTCAATTTCTTATTTCCATCTCATTGTGGTCATGAAAGTGAAGAGGAGGAAATGACTTGCTTATTCGTGGTTGCTGGTACATAAGGTGCCTTTGAGAGAGTTCAAAAAGAAAAAAAAAATGCAAGAGCCCAGGTGGGGATGCTTGTTTTGCACGGGCCCCATCTGTCTACCCTGAAAGTGTACGGGAGAGCTCACGCTTATTGGGACTCTGACAGCCTTTGGCCTGGACCTCACTGTTCATTCTACCCCAGAACAAGCTCGCCTGAGAGCGGACAGCCCGGTCCTGCGGGGGGACTCTGGTCATCAGACAGCAGAGGAGCAGCTGGAGCCATCCCTGTAGCAAGTGGGCAGGGCCAGGAGGTGGCCGCTGGCCCGCTCAGCTGTGGGACGGTCTGTACTCAGGGGCCTCCCTTGAAGCTGATGGTTTTGTGTGTCAGCCACTCTCCCCAGAGGTCCTGGGAGGGTGGAGGGTGCCAGTAGTTGAACTAAGGAGGGAACCCGCCTCCCTCTCCAGGTAACTGGCACGTGGAGGGCCACTGGGCAGTGCTCAGACAGGCTTTCTGTCCAGACTTGCTGGAACGCAGGGGAAGGGGTTTCCTTCCTTTCCCCTTTGAGTATCAGAATCTCAACTCTCATAGCTGGGGTTGGGGAGGGGTCACTGCTCTCTGTCATCTAACATGTGAGAAGTTCTTTTAGGCAGGAAGAAAAGAACTGGTTCTCAAAGATCTGTAACATGTTAAATATGCATAGTTATAAACTGCACACTAAAAGTCTCCCCTCCCTAGGTTTCTGGTATCAATTTCCAGTTCCTCCTCACAGAGGCAGTAGTATGAAACTTAACCAAAATTCTGGGCCGATTGTTAGTCCGAAACCTCATCTATCACACCTGCACGAGGACCTGTGACCGGAGTCACAGGATGAGGCCTCCCAGGCCTGGTGATGGGCCCTCTATACACTTGGTTCTAAGTCTTCATCCATTGTCTCCATGAGAAGCCCCTCCTGGCATTTATTTCAGTCTGTGCCTTGCAGGTGGATCCCCTGCCAGGATCCTGTGGGCACTCTGACCCCTAACCCTTGGGTACAGGTGCAGAGTCAGGCTCAGGCCCAGCCTGTCTGTTATCTCAGGATCGCCATGCGTAAGTCCTGGGGCAGCACCTTCCCCAGAAGTGCTGAGTCCCCTTGAACTCACAGCCTTGGTGCTCCCTGCAGGGTTCTTGCTACACGCATTGCCTCTGGTCATTTTCATCTTCCAGGAGTCATTCTCAGTGACTCAGTATTTTTGCCCATGATCACACATAGCTGGAAAGTGCTGTGAAGAGACTGGAACCCTGGTGTCTCTAGCATCAAATATTCTTCACCAGCGACTCTTGCTTCTGCTACCACTTCCCATAGGTGACGCGGGATAGTCCTCCGTGTGCACACAGCTCCCCGCGTGAGCCTGAACAGTCTCTTTTCTTCTATAAGTTTGGGTCAAATGAGCAGATGGGCTGGATCATCTCTGAAGCCCACCCCTAAACCCCAGAGTCCAGATTCATTTATACCCGTAATAATGTTTAAGCACCTACTATGTGCAGGCGTTGTTGCACCCACAGGGAAGGTCGTGGTGAGCAAGCCTTCCCAGAACTGAAGTCGAGTAGGGGAAACAGACAATAAATAATCCTGTGAAAAAATCTGAGCCACTTTCCTTTTTCCTTTCCCTAAACATGGAAATCATCACAAAAGACACTCGGTGAGAGTTTCATCTTTTT
>CAUYON010208081.1:0-15343 GCA_963573935.1 Arctocebus calabarensis
GGTGACTAGAAAGCAGGAATCTACTGGCAGCTCTAGTATGACTCTATCCAGGGCTCTGTGACCTCAGGAGGGCCCCCCAGCCAGTAAATTAGTCTGGGAAGGTTGATGCCTCCTTCCCCACCTTGCCCCTCTGTCACACCCAGTCTCTGGTAACCCTGCAGGGCTGTGATCCAGTTCCCTCCAATGAGCAGATGCTCTAGAGGTTTGTACCTGCTTAGGTCACAAGGGGCTCTGTGGCTTGCCAGCCAGTCCACCAGTTTCTGTCGGTGTTGGCAGGGGGGAGGTGAGGCCTGACAACCTGGGTACTTGATAGGGGCTGGGATGATTCACTCAGTTCCAGCCCTGTCCCTGATTGATGTTGCTGATAGGACAGAACAAGTTCGCAGAATTTCTGCCCTGTGGAAGAGACACACAACCTTTGATTTGAGGTTGGTGCTGGCTGGGTAATAGTCCAGACTCAGTCTGTGAAGTTGGTACTGGTTGATACTGGCTGGCTAATAGTCCTGACTCAGTCTGTGAGCTTCATCCCCTTGTCTCAGCTGTCATCCCCTGAGGGCCAGGTGCAGCTGAAATTTAGCAAAGCATTCTCAGCACATATATTCTAATCCACGCATTCCATCCCAGCGGGTCCTGGTATTGCATCAAGCATATCCTTCACTCTGGAGTTCTGCCCCTCTGCTGCAGGACTGCTCCGCCACCATAGAAATCGGCTTCCCCTGACTGTCCAGAGAGAGTGGGAGTGTCACCTCAAAACAACTCCAGGGGTGCGAGGCCCACAGCCATTGCTCCTGCTGCCACTCGGTGCCTCAGGAGACCGCCTCTCCAGTTAGGCCTCCTCTTGGTTCACTTTCCTCTCATCACTCCCGAGCCAGAAAAACAGCACAGATCAGCAACAGCCCATGCCCTGTCCACACCCCTCGAGAAAATGTCCAAGAATATGGACTCTGTGGGGGACAGACCTCCAGACCTCAGGGTGAGAGTGGAGGGGAGTGCCAAGAGTTCAAACTTGCAGGTAGAGAATATATACAGTTTTATACAGGTTAATGCCTGGCAGGAGAGTGCCATTGCACCCTAGTAGGGGAAGGAGGTCTGGTTTTTGGAGGGTCTCTCCCGTGGGGTAGAGTGGGAGGACATCTGAACTCTGCTTGCTTGTTTGTGTGGAGGTATGGACTATGCTGCAAGCTGATCTCATGGCGGGAGGGGACTCCCATCCTCTTGACGATGTGTTCTGTACCTTTACCTTTTATTTGTATCCTTGGGGTCGCAGGTTGCTCTAGCAGGGTTGATGTGGTTCTTCGACCTTCTCTTTTGGCTCAGTTCCAAACCATTGGCTTTCTTGCTAAATTTCTGTCCTTTAACTCTCCTTCTGGACGGGAACGTCTGCAGAAAGCTGACTACAGACCGCCATCTTGGCTCTGCCTGATATATTCAAGTGTATGACTTATTTTGAGGATAAGAAGAATTCTGTTTTTCATGGCCAACCTTAAAAAAGAATGAGATTCTAGTTTCTAAGACTAACCTCCCGAAAAAGTGGGAGTAAGAGATAAGAGGTCAAAGAAAGGTTAAAAAAAAGTTTGCCTTTAAAACTATTAAAAAGTAATGCTTTTATTTTAGGGTATTGTTTTCTGAGTTGCAACACCGTAAACCATGGGTTACCTGTGTGAACATTTGTGCACTTTCAATGCATTGTCAGGAAAATGATGTGATTAGAATTATTATAATTGCAACATATATATGTATGTGTGTATGTGTAAATATATAAACTGGCATAATACACCACCCAAATATTTGTAAATATCTATGCTGGTTTTCTGCAGTGTTGATGCAGACAATTATCATTTCAGAGCCCACACTATTAGCACTGCTGAACTCAGCAGCCTACTTTGTGAGATTCTCATGGTTACTGTGTCTGGGAGTGCTCCAAGGATGACCCAAATCTTTAACAAGAGAGATTGGTGCACCACAGTCTCCAACAAGCCAACTCAAAGTCTCCTGAGAGAGCTTCACTATAGCCTCTAACTGAGATGATGTCTCTGGCGATATTGACAATTGCCCCTAATCAGCTCACCAAGCTGCCAGGACTCAGGTACCAGAGTTGAGCTGCATTCTGTGTGGAGGTATGTGGAGTGGTCCTGTCTAACCACTGTACCCAATTGTGGATTATGACCCACACTGTGCTTCTCAGGAAGGCAGCCACTCACCACCTTCCTACCAATCAAGGTCATCTGCAAATGAATCCCAGTCTCCCAGTCTCCCAAATGAAACAAGTCACCAGGCATCGTGGCTGAAAAGTCACAGATATTACTTAATTCCTCACAGCAGCCTTTAGGAAACATGTCAAATCATCCCCATTTTACTCATTTAGAAAACCAAAGTTCATGAGGAGTTTCTAACACTAGTGGACTGACAGGAGATGAAAAATCACAAACCCTGGTCTGGGCAGCTTACAGCAGCAGGCATAGGCATGTACAGTTTTAGTCATTTCTCTCTGTGTCTTTGTCTCTGTCTCTGTATCTCTCTCTCTCTCTCTCTCTCTCTCTCTGTCTCTCTCTCTCTCTCTCTGTCTCTCTCACAGACACACACACACACACTTGTCTTCTCACACATACAGATATTAATGTGTTGCTAGGGAGGAACAGCCTAAGAGGGGAAAGAATAGCTATCACTGCGGCCCCTTCATTGTGCACCTAGGTCAGTTTTGATGGTCCAGAGAGTCTAGAAGAAATCCTCTTTCTCCTTAGCTCATACAAGACAAAATTATGATTTTTTCCCAAGGGACTGTACTAAAGGGGAAAGGAAAAGACCAAACAGTAAGAAAAGAAAGAAAGAAAGACACTCTTTAAGTTTGTAAAGATGTTTTTCCACCTACCAACTCTTGGTCAAAATGTAATGTATACATATATACCCCTAGACAAAGGACCCATGTGAAAGACTCAGGACTTGAATCTTCCCCTTTGCCAAATGCTCTAGTACATTGTTTTACTTCTGTATTCCTTTCAGTTTAATAAAATCCTATCATACCACTGATCTGTGGTCTGTGGGTTTGTTCTTCAAATCCCTGAGACTGAAGACCTACTGAAGAAAAAAATGTTGGTAAGACACGTCAGAGTCCCAAAGCTGCAGATGCTGTCACAGATGTGGAGAGAGAGGAACACTCTTACACTGTTGCTGGGACTGCAAACTAACACAGCCTTTTTGGAAAGATGTATGGAAAATCCTGAAAGATCTAAAATTAGATCTTCCATTTGACCCCACAATCCCACTTCTAGGCATCTACCCAGAAGAAAAAAAATCATTTTATCATATCATAAAACCATTTTATCTAGTTATCATATAACTGGACTGTTTATCACAACTCAATTTACAATCATCAAGATGTGGAAACAACCCAAATGACCTCAGTTTAAGAATGGATTAACAAATTGTGGTACATGCATACCATAGAATGATATTTAGCCATAAAGAAAGGTGGTGACTTCATATCTTTTGTAATATACTAGGTAGAGTTGAAACACATTCTTCCTAGTAAAGTATCACAAGAATGGAAAAACAATTATCCAGTATGTTCAATACTAATATGAAGCCAGTAGACAGTCTGATGCATGCCCACATAGGTGAAAAACTCATTTCAATTCAAGTTGTGGGGAAGAGTAATAAGGGTCGGTGAGAGGGAGTGAGTTGGGGTGCTCTCACTGAATGGGCATGAGGTAGGGGTGTTTGGCACACCTTTGTGTGTGGGATGTAACCACAAGAGGGACTCTACCTAACAAAATCAAATATTTTGACCTGGTCCTGGCTGTTTGTACCCTCACATTAACCTGAAATAAATTTACTCAATAAAAAAGAATTACAGGCTTGGTGCCTATTAGTGCAGTGGTTACAGCATCAGCCACATATGCCTAGGCTGCTGGGTTCGAATCTAGCCTGGGCCAGCTAAACAACAATGACAACAGCAAAAAAAAAAGGAAAAAAAGAAATATCCAGGCATTCTGGTTGGCGGGTAGTTGCATGTAGTTCCCAGGTACTTGGGAGGGTGAGGCAAGAGAATTGCTTAAGCCCAAGAGTTTGAGGTTGCTGTGAGCTGTGATGCCAAGGCACTCTATTGCAGGTGGCATAGTGAGACTCTGTCTCAAAAAAAATTACAAATACTAACTTTTATTATTTCAATATAGTATCCCCACCATACCACTCTTCTTCTGAAAATTATCTTCTGGAAATGCTGAATGAAGCAAATGGTAAAACTATCACCCCTACAACCCCTGGCCTTGGTCACCTGCACTGATCCATCTGAGATGGGATGGTTCCTTTCTTGAATATGAAACAAGAGGACAGGCAGAGAGCCTCTCAGGCGATATCTGATTCCTTGTGCTCCAAATTCTCCTCTTTCCTGAAGGAGCTAGTAAATTGTCAATGGAGAGGGTCAAAAAGGCCCCTATTTCTGGGGAATTTGGAGGTGAAGTATAAGTGTACCTTTTGCTTCTGGAAGTGGATAAAGGGACAACCCATTTAATAATATTTACCATTGGACAGGTGAGAATAACCTTGACAAGGGACCCTGCCAGATTTACCATTCTCTGGTGCAATAGTTTCAAAAGTAGCTGAGGCAAAGTAGCTGACTGAGAGAGTTTTGTAGAGTGGTGTGTATGTTTCTGGGTCAAATATTGTTGATAGAGATAGCTTCTAATTCCTATCAAAGGAATGTAAAATAGGTACACATTCCACAGCAACAATTAAAGCAAGGGCATGGTGTCTGAGTAAAAATCTGTTTCTATTTACCTGTCTATTTTTCATTATAAAAGTTTTACCCATGATACATATTAAAATAAGTTTTGAAAATAGAAAAAAAAAATGCTCCAAAACAATCCAGGCTCGAACCTCTGACCCAAGAACCAGGCGAACCATACCTCCTATTATTATCCAATAAGATTTCTAAACCATAACACTTTGGTTTCTCCAGTTCAGGCAAGAAGTGAGTAGGTTATGTTTTCTTCAAGAATTAAATTGCCTATAAAAGATGATCAAAAATCACTTTACAACAAAGACATTTGCACAGAGTGTTTATTGTAGCCCAATTCATAATTGCCATGTTATGGAAGCAACCCAAGTGCCCATTGACCCATGAATGGATTAACAAATTGTGGTATATGTACACCATGAAATACTATGCAGCCACAAAATGGTGGAGACTTCTCATATTTTATGTTTACCTGGATGAAGCTAGAACATATTCTTCTTAGTAAAGTATCTAAAGAATGGGGGAAGAAAATATCCAATGTATTCAACACTATTGTGAAGTCAGTATATAATCACTTACACATTCATAGGAATGGTAAAACATAACTATAGTCCAGAAAGAAGAAGGGAAGAGGAAAAAGAAGGGAGGGAAGAGGGGAGGCCAGGAGGAGTGAGAGTATTTGAGAGGATCCAACCTAATATGCACAATGCAATGATAACATTTCTAAACTATTAAGAAAAAAGTACGAATGTTTTTACCACAACAAATAAGTAAACAAGGAGACAGTTATGCCAATCAGTTAGATGTAAGCATTCCACTTTGTTTATAAAATCAGCACATTGTACTCCATAAATGCATTAATTTACACAGTTATGATTTAATAAGGAATTAAAAAATAATAATAAATGGCCTGGAAATGATGAGGGCAAAATGCACTATATCAAAATCCTCTAAGAGATGTAATAGAAACCACGTGCAATGTGTGGACCTTTGAGATCCTAATTTGATCCCATGAACTTTAAAAAATCTGTCTATGAGACACTTGGGGAGATGGACAAGGTACTGGGTAGTAGATGATCTTCAGTCAGTCTCGGTCATTTTCTGGGACGTAACACTGTATGGTACTTATGTTAAAGAAGGTCCTGATCTATGTATTCTTAGATGAAATGATTTTATGTCCATACTTGGCTTCTCCGTACTACAGACAAAAAAAGTATGATGAAGATAGAGAAGAAATAATTGAAGAAACTTAATGGTTGTTGAAGTTGATGACTCTTGAACTTAATGGGTAAATGGAATGCATTGTAATATACTTTCAGTTTTATGTATTTGAAATTTTCCATAATAAAAAGGGACAAATAAAAAATTAAATGCTTGGTTTAGCAAGGGTAATGTGGGGGCAAGAGATTAAGAAGAGAAAAAAATAAAAATGGTCATGTTTCTGGGAACAATAGCAAGAGAAATATTTTTTAAATGCCTCTGAACTAGCAGTTTCATATTTATGGACATCAGGCTAATTTGTAGATTCTGACAGATATGAGCTATCCTTACACAAATGGGGCTGAAAATGGACCCTGCAATATGAAACAATGTGTATTTGCCCAGAGAGAGAACAATGAAAGAAGGAGATGTTTCTCTGATTTCCTAATTGTTATATTTTATCTTTAAAAGGTGACACTTTGCTGTTATTGTTGAAGAAAAAAATATTGATTATACAATGTCACTCACCCTAGGTAATAATGTTGAGGGTGACAAATCTATAGCCTTTATATATACCAACAATAGCCATACTGAAAAAGCAGTCAAGGACTCTATTCCATTCACAGTAGTGCCAAAGAATATGAAATATTTGGGAGTTTACCTAACAATGTGAAAGATTTCTATAAAGAGAACTATGAAACTCTAAGGAAAGAAATGGCTGAAGATGTTAACAAATGGACAAACATACCATGCTCATGGCCGGGAAGAATCAACATTGTCAAAATGACTATTCCACCAAAAGCAATATACAATTTTAATTAAAGTTTAAAAGTCATACATTAAAGTTTCATTGTCATACATTAAAGATCTTGAAAAAATAATCCATCATTTTATATAGAATTGAAAAAAAAAAACCTTGAATAGCCAAGACATTACTCAGAAATAAAAACAAAGCAAGAGGAGTTACGCTTCCAGATCTCAGACTATACTATACTATAAATTGATAGTGATCAAAACAGCATGGTACTGGCACATAAACAGAGAGATAGATGTATGGAACAGAATAGAGAACCAAGTGATGAACCCAGCTACTTACTGATATTTGATCTTTGACAAACCAAATAAAAACATTCAGTGGGGAAAAGATTCCCTATTTAACAAATGGTGCTGGGTGAACTGGCTGGCAAACTGTAGAAGACTGAAACTGAACCCACAACTTTCACCTTTAACTAAGAAAGACTCTCACTGGATTAAAGATTTAAACTTAAGACATGAAACTATAAAAATACTAGAAGAAAGTGCAGGGAAAACTCTTCAAAGAATTGGCCTGGGCAAATATTTTATGAGGAGATCCCCCTGGGCAATTGAAGCAGCATCAAAAATACATCACTGAGATCTGTTCAAACTAAAAAACTTCTGCACAGTCAAGAACACAGTTGGTAAAGCAAGCAGACAGCCCTCAGAATGGGAGAAAATATTTCCAGGTTATGATTCTGACCAAGGTTTAATATCCATAATACACAATGAACTCAAACCTATTAGCAAGAAAAGGTCAAGTGATTGCATCTCAGGGTGGGCAAGGGACGTAAAGAGAAACTTCTCTGAAGAAGACAGGCACATGGCCTATAGACACACGAAAAAATGCTCATTATCCTTAATCATCAGAGATATGCAAATCAAAACTACTTTGAGATACCATCTAACTTGAATATAATTAGCTCTCATCCCCAAATCCCCAAACCAGAGATGCTGGCACAGATTTGGAGGAAGGGAACATTACTACATTGCTGGTGGGAATGTAAACTAACACTTTCCTTTTGGAAAGATGTTTGGAAAATACTTAGGGATCTAAAAATAAACTTCCATTCTATCCTATAATTCCTCTACTCGGTACATATCCAGAAGACCAAAAATAACATTATAACAAACATGTCTGAAGCAGAATATTTATTGCAGCCCAATTCATAATTGCTAAGTCATGGAAAAAGCCCAAGTGCTCATCGACCCACAAATGGATTAATAAATTGTGGTATATGTACACCATGGAATATTATGCAGGCTGAAAGAAAGATGGAGACTTTACCTCTTTCATGCTTACATGGATGAAGCTGGAAAATATTCTTCTTAGCAAAGCATCCCTGTCGAAGAAAAAGTATCCAATGTACTCAGCCCTACTATGAAACTAATTTGTACCTTTCATATAAAAGCTATCATCCAATTACAGCACAAGAACATGGAGAATGGGGCAACGGAGGGGAGAGGAGGAGAGAGGATGGGCAGAGGGAGAATAATTGGTGGGTCCACACTTAAGGTGCATCTTAGAAGGATACAGGTGAAACTTACTAAATGTAGAATATAAATGTCTGCACACAATAAAGAAGAAAATGCCATGAAAGCTATGTCAACCAGTTTGATAAAAATATTTCAAATTGTATATAAAACCAGTACATTGTACCCCATGATTGCATTTATGTACACAACCATGATTTAATTAAAAAATACATAAATCCATAAACGTTATTCACCATATCAACAGAAGCAAAAACAAATCCTATATGATCCTCTCAATAGATGCAGGAAAAGTATTTTATAAAATCCAGCATCCTTTTCTAATTAGTACACTGAAGAGTTTAGGCACAGGTGGCACATTTCATAAACTAATTGAAACTATCTATTGCAAACCTATACCTAATATTTTGTTGAATGGAGTTAAAATTAAAGCTTTTCCACCTAAAAGTAGGACCCATCAAGGTTGTTCTCAGTCCTCATTACTATTCAACATAGTGCTGGAAGTTCTAGACAATACAATTAGGCAAGACAAGACAATAAAGGGCATCCAAATGGGAGCAGAGGAGATCAAATGCTCCCTCTTTGCTGATAATATGGTCTTATACTTAGAGAACACCAAAGACTCAATCACAAGACTCTTGGAAGTCACCAAAAAATATGGTAATGTCTCCGGATATAAAATCAATATCCACCAGTCAGTTGCCTTATATACGTCAGTAACAGACAAGATGAGAGGCTAATTGAGGACACAAATCCCTTCACTATGGCCCCAAAGAAAATGAAACACCTTATAACTAACAAAAGAGGTGAAGGTCCTCCATAAAGAAAATTATTAAACCCTAAAAAAGGAAATAGCAGAGGACTTTAACAAATGGAAGAACATACCATGCTTATGGCTAGGAAGAATCAACATTGTTAAACTGTCTATACATCCCAGAGCAATCTACCGATTCAATGCTATCCTTATTAAAATACCAACATCCTATTTTCAAGACTTGGAAGAAATGATTCTGTGTTTTTTATGGAACCAGGAAAAAAACTCATACAGTTAAGGCAGTTCTTAGTAATAAAAACAAACCAGGGGTATCACCATACCAGATTTTAGGCTGTACTACAAGGCCACAGTGGTCAAGTACTGCATGGTACTGGCACAAAAATAGAGACATAGAAATTTGGAATTGAATAGAAAACCAACAACTTATAACCACCTAATCTTTGATAAACCCAACAGGAATGTACGTTCCCTATTCAATAAATGGTGCTGGGAGAATTGGATATCCGTATGTAAAAGACTGAAACTGGACCCACACCTTTCTCCACTCACAAAAATTGTTTCAAGATGGATAAAGGACTTAAATTAAATGCATAAAATGATAAAAATCTTCACAAACCTATAAGAGAAACACTGGAAGATATCAGCATGGGGAAAGACTTTATGAAGAAGACAGCTATGGCAATAGCAAAAAAACAAAAGTAAACAAATGGGATTTAATTAAACTGAAAAGCTTCTGTACAGACAAGGACACAACAAGCAAAGCAAATAGACAACCTACCCAATGGGAAAGGATGTTTGCATATTTTGAATCAGACAAAAGGTTAATAACCCGGATCTATAGAGATCTTAAATTAATCCACATGAAAAAAGCCAACAATCCCATACATCAATGGGGAAGAGAGATGAACAGAACCTTCTCTAAAGAAGACAGATGAATGGTTAGCAAACATATTAGAAAATGCTCAGAATCCCTAATTATTATAGAAATGCAAATTAAAACCACCCAGAGAGATCATCTAACCTCGTTGAGAATGACCCATATCACAAAATCTCAAAACTGTAGATGCTGGTGCAGATGTGGAGAGAAAGGAACTCTTTTACACTGCTGGTGGGACTGCAAACTAATACAACCTTTTTAGGAAAGAAGTATGGACAAACCTCAAAGAACTAAAGCTAGACCCCCTGTTTGATCCTCCGTCCCATTACTGGGCATCTATCTAGAAGTAAAAACAAAACAAAACAAAAAAAAAACTTTTATTACAAAGACACTTGTACTAGACTGTTTATCACAGCTCAATTTATACTCGCTAAAATATGGAAACAGCCTAAATGTCACTCAAACCAAGAATGGATTGGCAAGCTGTGGTATATGTATACCTTGGAATACTATTCAGCCATTAAAAAAACTGGAGATTTTGCAGCATTTGTATTATCCTGGATGGAGGTGAAACATAGTATTCTTAGTGAAGCATCACAGGAATGGAGAAGCATGAATCCTATGTATTCAACTTTGATATGAGGATAATTAATGACAGTTAATGACAGGGTCGGGGGTGGGAAAGGGGAGAGCAGACAGAGAGAGAAGGAGGGGGACTGAGTGAAAGGAAAAATAAAATAAAATAGTGACTTATTCTCACATAAATTGGATTTAATTTTGACTGAAGTACATTATTTGAACAATAATTTTTAATTCAACTTGTTAATATATTGTTTAAGATATTGCATCCTCATTTATAAGTGAAATATGTTTGTAATTTCCCTTTGTAATAATATATTTTTCCAATTTGAATATCAGGTATATCCAGATGAAGTAGAATGATTTTGAAGTATTTCTTCTTTTTCTTTGTCTATATGATTTGGCATGATCTATTTTTTTAAAGTATCTCCTATTTTTATTTATAAAAATAAATATTCTCTAGTTTTTGATACTTTGAAAAACAAATAAAGAAGGTAACTGATGACTCCATACTGAAACTCAGAGTCAAGGCATTCTATGATAGACATACTTTTATCTGACAGTGTTACTTTTCTTGTATTATTATTATTATTATTGTTGCTCAATATTTCATTGTAGCAATCATCAGATTTATTGTCTGAATATATTTATCTTCTTTTGTTCTTTATGAGGTTTTTATTTCTAGTCCTTATCCTAAACATTGTTATTGTTTTTTTGTTTGTTTGTTTTTGTTTTTTTTGAGACAGAGCCTCAAGCTGACACCCTGGATAGAGTGCCGTAGCATCACAGCTCACAGCAACCTCCAATTCCTGGGTTCAAGTGAGTCTCCTGCCTCCACCTCCCAAGTAGGTGGGACTACAGGCACCCGCCACAACGCCCGGCCATTTTTTGGTTGCAGCTGTCATTGTTGTTTGTCGGGACCGGGCTGGATTCGAACCTGCCAGCTCAGGTGTACGTGGCTGGCACCTTAACCCGTTGAGTCACAGGCGCCCAGCCTATTATGGTTATTAAATTTTAGACCTCTTTAATTTTGTTAAGGCAAAAAGTGGAAACCAAATAAACACTTGTACATGTAAAGGGAAAAAAGTGATTTAGTCTGACATTTATATTTTGAGAATCAGTTGATTTTGTAGGTGGGCATTTATTTCTTGACCCTATATTCTATCTGATTTGTCAGTGATTATGCCAATACTAGCCTAACAGTCTTTTGATGACTATGGCTATATAGTAATCTTTAAAAATGATAGTATACATCTTTTTTCTTGCCAGATCTTTCTAGAGCCCCTTTCAAGCACCAAGACTTAATCCCTTGGGTACTGAGACTGCTGTTAGCAGAAAGTCTTTAGTTATGAGTCCCCTGTGGGGACTGCAAGATTGCAGCAACCTGTTGCCCCCACAGCCGTGCCTCTTTCTAAGAACATCCTGATATATAACCCAATAACTAATAAAAAATGGGGGAATCAGCACAAGTGTTTATAGAACACATACAACCTCACTCACATATATATATACACACACATATATATTTATATACATATAATATACAAATTTGTATTATATACCAATATATACATAAATTGATAGTTAGCTTGAATAATTAGAGGTGGAAGAATGAAATGTAGTAGGTATTTCAAAAAATATTCTTTTTTTGGCATGTTCTAACCAATTTTTCCAGATTTATTTGTTTAAAAGATTATTTTCTAATCCACTGAATTGTCTTGCCTATTTCTTGAAAATAAATTGATCACATTTGTGTAGGTGTACCTCTGGGTTCTCTATTCTGTTTCATTTCAGTTCTCTTTTTGTCTGTCTTTAAACTTATACCAAATTATATTGATTTCTATAGCTCTTATAGAAGAGCTTTACTTATAACAAATCTCGAAATCAGATACTATAAATGCCCAAACTGGTTTTCTTGATCAAAGTCTCCACTACCCTGGATTCTATGCATTTCCATATCAATTTTAAAATCAATTAGGTAAATTCCACACAAAGAACTGCTATTATTTTTATTGGACTTTTTCTGAATCTATAGACCAATTCAGACAGAAATATCTTTAAAATATTGAATCTTTTGATTCATGTACATGATATAGGAGGTCAAACAATTTGGTTCACGAACTCATACCTCATTGTTGCATATCACTATGGTCACTTCTTTTTCTCACTCTGCCACCTCTACCTCTTAGACTGAGAAGATCCTCTTGCTTCAGACTCTGAGTAGCTGGGAACACAGGCACCCTCCACAGTGCCTGCCTAACTATGGTCACCTTTGAAGCACTTCCTCGGGAAGCTCTGTACTGATGCCAGTGCCTACTCTTGTCTTATCAAGTTTGAAACTCTTCCTGGAGTATCTATTAGGCTGTCATTGTACAAGTTTTCACGATTAAGTTTGTGAACTTATCCTGAAGAAAGTGTTTTCAAGGGTAAACTAAGCGTTAGCACCAGCACATAGCTTCCCAAGGAGAGTCCTAAGAAAGTGACCACAGTGATATCCAGCAATGAGGCTGCAAGTTCTCAAAGCTGAGTTAGCAAACTTAATTGTCCAACCTTGTGTTTCTATTTAGACCTTATTTAATTTCTCTCAACAATGTTTTATAGGTTTTAGTATACATATCGTTCACATCTTTGGCCAGATTCTTTCTAAATATTTCTTTTTTTCTGCTTTTAATTGATGTTTTAAAATCTAAGTTACTAATTGTTCATTGCTAGTATGTAGAAACACAATTGATTTTTGTATATTGATTTGTATCCCACAACTTTAGCAAAACTGTTTTTTTCCTTATTAGTTGTAGTAGTTTTTTTTATAGTATTCCATAGTTCTTTCCTATGCAAATAATTGCAACTTTACATCTTTCTTTTGAACCAGGAAAACAACAACACAAAAACATGTGGAAAAGAGAGTAAGTAAATGTACGGAGAAGTGTGGTCATTATTATTAGACTTAATTGCTACTCTAGAAAAATTTTATAAAAAGCTGAAGTGATTAATTGCAATTAAAAGCTAAATATCTATGGAGATATCAAAAATATCAATATTACTAACCTTAGGTAACAGGAAGGATGAACAGATGGAACACAGAAAATTTGGGGTTAAATTAAACTATTCTCTATAATTTTATAATCTTAGACACATGTCATTATGTATTTGCAGAAGTACATGGACTATAAAACACTAAGAATGAATCCTGATGAAAATAATTGACTTTGGTGATGTGAAAATTTGGTAAGTTGATTATAACAAATGTAACCACACTGCCATGAGATGCTGATAATGGAGAGAATTGTGCACATGTTGAACAGAGGTTATAGGAAAGCTCTCTGTGCCTTCCACTGAATTTTGTTATGACCCTAGAACTACTCTATGAAAGAACATATATTTTTAAAAGTTGCAAAAATAATTTTTTATAGTAACTAAATGTGGCAACCACATATTCTCATGTTCATATCAGAAGAGGCTCTTACCCCTGTTCCATTCTGGGTACACTAATTTTGCTCATCCATTCATCTGTTGGTGCACATTTTTGTTGTTTCCACCATTTATCTGTTGTGAAAATGCTACAAGGAACATTTGTTTACAAGTATCTGCTCAAATCATTGTTTACAACTGTTTTTTGTTTTTTTTTTTTTTTTACATATACCTACTAGTGGGAATTTGGGGTCATATAGTAATTCTAACGCTTTTTTTTTTTGAGAAATTATTTTTATGAAGCTTTCTCTATTTATAGTCTCACCAGCAATGTATATGGTTTCCATCTTTTTCATAATCCAAACTCTAGTTTTATTCTTTAAAAAATTATATGTATTCTAACAAACATATAGTGCTGTTTCATTATGGTTTTGGTTAGCTTTTCATGGGCCATTGGTCCTTTATGTATATTCTTTGAGGAAATGAGCATTCAAATTATTTGCTCAGTTTTAGATTTGGTAGTATACCTTTTTATTTTTGAGTTGCAGGAGTTCTTCACATACTCTGAATATTGAATTCTTATTAAATATATACTTTGGGCATTGTAGCTCAGGTCAATAATCCTGGCACCTTATGAGGAGGTGGCTGAGATGAAAGGATTGCTTGAGCTCAGGAGTTATAGATATGCCTGATCTACAGCAAGACCCTGTTTGCAGTCCCAGCTATTTGGGAGCCTCATGCAGGAGGCTCTCTTGAACCTAGAAGTCTGAGATTTCTGTGAGCTAAGATCATGTCATGGAACTCTAGCCTGCACAGTAGCTGGGTCAAAAAGGCAACAAAGTAACAAATAAACATAAATACTTGATTTGCACACAAGTTCTCTCATTCATTTGTGTCTTTACATCTTCCTACTAAAATTCCTTGTTGCATGATAATTTTTAATTTAAAAAAATACAGTTTATTTATTTTTGTTATTGAAACTTTGAGTGTCATATATAAGAATCTATTGTCAAATGGAACTACATGAAGATTTCCCCATTTATTTTCTTCCAAGAACTTTATAGTTTTAGCACTTATGCTTGGATTAATACTCAGTTTTTTTGGATACTGGCTTTCAATCCCTATATGAAAGAATAAATTTAAAAATTAGAATGGAAACTTAAATAAAATCCCTCCAAGTTCCAAGCAAATGTCAAATGGATTCAAGGCAGACACTGGTATGATTGCTCTCTACTTCCTCTCCCCCCATTGTTGCTATCTTTTTGTATCACTATTACTTACTGTCTCCAACTCTGTTTATCTCTATAAACATCACTCTCTGTCCCTACCTATAGTATGTCTTTAGGTATATTTGTACCTATGCTACTCTACATCTGTTTTTTACCTTGTTCATGGACTAGCTTCCTCACAATGAAAAGTATAAGTTATACAGGAAAAACATGTTAAATGGGCTACATAAAAATTGCATAGAACATAATTT